>JABBOT010000028.1:1370639-1456795 GCA_016165875.1 Acanthopleura granulata
TTCTGTACATTTAAGTACAAGTGTTGGGCGCAGAATTTCTCTGATTTTCGAGGATTTTTTCTTTCCACCACACACCGAATATAACAAAAAAGACAAATGCAGAAAGCGTTCTCTACGTCCAAACGCCCTCCTTTTCAAGGTTTGCCTTCCATTGTTCTAAATGAGGATGTGGTGCACGTTCAAACAATTTATCAAATCACCTGCATATATCCGAATTACGGTAATATATAAAGACATATAAAACTATAATTATTTATGAATATCATAGTTTACAATAATCTGGTTTTTCCATCCCTACGTGGATACTAGTGACCTCCACAATGCTAGATTTCTTTTGAGATAACCAGCTTTATACAGGCCATTCTTTAGAGGCTAGATGCTTCAAACAATGCAAAACTACTCTTGCACCTTAACATATTTTCTTCCGACCAATGCCGAATGCATTGAAAAAAAAAAAACAGATGAACGAAAATAGAGAAATAAAATATAACGTCCACAAAACTAGACAAAGAATGGATTATGTTTATAAGGTTTGCTGTGACCACACACTGGCCACGAATTGTCATGACTTATTTCAGGTTTTTGGTTAGGAATAGTCGTCGGTACTACTCCTGTCGCCGTGGCCTACTCTGTTATCGTTTACAAAACTGACTGGGAAAATCAGGTTAAAAAGGTGAGTTGAAGAAATGAAGCCTCACACAACGTATCACGCTCAGAAGGTACGCTACCTTGTGTGTCACAGAAAGCTGTAAAACTACAGTGGCTGATATACGACATTTTCCTTTTTTGTTAAGTGTAACTTTTTATTCGATTTTCACCTGGGTGGAAACATTTCACTTAGATGAAAAGTTTACCGTTTCATCCAGGTGAAAACCTTTTCAGCTAGGTATAAGCTTTTTTACCGAGATGGGAACATTTTTTCTCAGGTGAAAATTCACGAGATGCAAGCTGGCTTGTCTTGGTCGAAAGATGGCAGTAGAGTTCATTTACGTTTTATCACAGCAGATGCCAAGTATTCTCCTTTTACCCATGTTGAAGTACTCATTCGTTTATCCTGAGAGAGATCCAGACTTCTTGTATCATATCAGTTTCCACCAGTAAGAACTGTTTTCATCCAGGTGGAAACCGAAGTCAAGGTTACAAAACTTAACACGAGGAAAATGTCGTAAATGTACGATCTTGTACAACCATCTCCTTGCGAATAATTAACACCCAGAGGCTTTTGCTTGTTCTCCTTTCCTGTGCTATATTTAGCGTTGTTCGGAGTGAATGGCTAGTCTACTGTCTATGGTCCAAACCCTTACCACATGTCTTGTTATTACTTTTCTGTATCTATGTCTATGTCTACGTCGCCTTTATGTTTAGGATAGCAAGAGGTGGATCGTACAGGCTCAGATGGTCAAAGAGACTGGGCCATTGTCATGTTCTTGACCAGTGAGTTCACTTGTTCGAATCCGGTTATTGCCTAATAGGCTGCGGCTTTAAGTCAGAAGCTCTGCTACTACCAGGCACTTTGGCACGCAGCATCCCTCCACTCATAAATGTGCCCCCCTCCCCCCTCTCCCGGTTATACATGTATAAGTAAAAAATGTTTGGGCGTTTAATTACAATCAATCAATCAGTCATAGTGAGGAGTATACAACAAAGCGCAAATTGATCAGTTATGGAATCTCTCGTCAGAAACACTGACATAAGTTTTTCGTTCCTTATTCACTGTAAATTGATACTTTACAGCGAGTAAACTGAATTGTTAAAATCTTCCCAGGCTCGCCAAAGACTCGGCCACTCATCGAAAGAGGCCAAGGATACTTTAGGTTGTTCAGGTAAGTGTAAAAAAAAAAGAAATACGTGGTCAATTTCTCCCAACGAAACCTATTACAAAACTGTGATCAAATTGTGGTTATTTGCCATCAGAGGAATTTATTAAAACAGTGTTAAAACAACTGTTACAGGCGTAGGGATGACGTCTTTTCGAAAATATTCACATCGTGCTGAAGACCGATGTTATCAATTTTGCCTCTAAAACAACGAGCGGAAGGAATGGGTTCTATGACGATATTTTACAGTACAGTCACAGAAAGCTTGTTGTCACGTTACGACCCAACAGCGATCGTAAAATGCTGGAATTTTTTGCAAATCGTAGGAAAGGCTAGAGTCTGGTCGCAGAGGTTTTGGGTGATGACCAGAACCGAATCAGTGGCAACAAGATCGGTCGTCCTGTCAGAGAATTTAGACCTTGGATCCCAAACCAGAAGAGGTTTCAAGTAGGGTCTTATAGTCGTGCTACGTGTAATTGTGGTGTAAAAGTGTGGTGTAAGTTTGGTGGATTATCGCGGATACTCAGTGGTGCGAGTAGTCGCCATCGTGCGATTGGTAGTACGTGTGGCTGCTCGATCACTAATCATTGGAGAAAAATCGATGGCAAGATTAGTCGTACTGATGACGATCAGCGACCGACCGTAAGGCCACACAACCACCCGTCGTGTACCACGCCCACATACACGACCAGATGTGCGACTATGATCGTGAAGGGTTGGTGGTGCGATCATGCTCGACTAGAGGTTCGACCATGTCAGACCCGCCGGCGAACTATAGCGATGTAGAGTCGACTGCCAGAATATTTCAGTATGACGAGTGACCTTGCTGCAACTGATTTTGCTCTTGCGATCATCACCGTTAGATTGTAGCTGGATAGTAACCTGCTCGTAGGCCCGGTTGGAGTCGGCCTTTATTGGAGATCTTTACAATCACTGTCTGTTGTTGGTACCCCTGATAGACGGCTGGATCTAGAAATCGTAGGATCCGGTAGGACTGAGTCTTTAGCTTCGTCAAGAACCTCTGTGAACCAATCGATCCATTGGCACGTTGGTCGGACGGTCGTTATGTCCAATCGATGACACCCTATATTTAACAAGGACCTTCCACGTAACAATAGGTTTAACAATATAAGTACAAGACGTCAGTGATATTTTTGAGTGTCTTGTTAGCACTTGTTATATGTAATGTGATTTTACCTTACCTTTCATATCATCTGTTTTACGTTGTATTTCGACAATACTGACGTGGACGGTTTGGGAGAGGATATGAATGACACACCGTGGAAGGAGCCATGTACACACACAGACGAACCACAGATGGCCCGGCGTGAAATAGTTAAGCTGCTCGCAAAGCGTTCTATTGTGCTTCTCATCGTGTTAGCCATCTTTATGACAGGTGTTTCTCTACGAGTGTGGATATTCCCTCCCGTATCCTTGAACAACACAACATATCCATAGATTAGAGTTCCTCAAGCATTTTTACCAGGGGGTTTTATTTTGTACATTCTGTCTGCCATATGGTCCTCTACACAAGCTCGATCCTGATGACAGTGTCATATCACAGCCATGCAATCACAGGAGGAGACGAGGCCCATCTCATTACTGGCATGTATAAGTTCAAGAACAAACGAAATACGACATCGGCGCCAAGCACAGCATAGATACGGTGACGGACACCAAAGATATACGGTGAAGTACACGATAGATGAGGAGAAATACAGCAGAGATGCGTTGAAATCTCAGTGACCTTGAGCGCAATAACCCGATGTGATGGCCCGGATCAAGGAACTGGTCGAATGATTAGGACGTTAGTTTCTTAATCATTCTAAACGTTTGCATCACGTTATCTACATTTTACACACTGTATATAAATGTTTGGATAAGGATGACTTGTTGGGAGTTTTGCACAGCTAAGGTGTGATCATTTGCCAGGTATCACAGTATTGTCTATGCTCTGATTTTAACTTTCGTGCCTTAGTCTGTTACATCGTTTATTTTGTGTATGAATCAAACTCAACATTCTCACTTTATTAGAAAGGGTGAGGGTTAATACTGTAGGCAATAAATATACATGAAATCAACTTGTATCCGGATATTGTCGCCTTCGTTGCGTACATGTATGTCGAAGCCAGGAGGGGTAAACATTACCTGAACAATCTGGCCCACACCAAGTCTCTATTGGTCACTCTCAACTGAGTGTTACTACTAAGCTGGGTGGCTTACCAGAGAGTGTTTCTGACATAGGTTCAAGTCATTTTGAGAATATGATGATTAGGGGAGACTACTCTGTCTCATCAATGACGCAATATCCTCGTTTGGAACTAATTTTACATGTCAGTGATTATTCGTCGATTCTCTGGGCACAGCCATCTTGATTTTGAAAGCCAAATTATGCAAATTTCGAGTGTATAAAATACTGCATTTCTTCTCAACTATTTACACGCATCGTGTAATTGTTGAACTACAGTGATTTTTGAATGTGGAGAAAAAACTATATGAAAATGCAAAATTATAGTAGGCTGAGTAAAGCGCCGTGGGTACTTACATGTACACGTAAAATATACGAGGTCTTAGCACCCTCAACCCGAAGTTTTGGGAGATTGCTGTGCTTCTAGGTCAGAACTTGATTCCAGAGAGTGTCGTAGTAGGCAAGTCTGGAACTTTCCAGAATGTCCATTGGCTTCACACATAAATCCGAGATCTACTCTGACTACATGGTGTATGGGCGGTACCCAGGCTACGCTATGCTTATTTTGTAAAGACTAGTTTTTACCATTTGTGTAGTTTGTACTGCGTGTTCTCTCTTGGGGGAGAAGTGTGTCCTACAAACATCAACCTGGGACATCTTCATATTTTTGGCTAATTGTGTCGAGTTTTAGAAATGACGGTTACATGTTCGAAATTTGAAAATTAATACCTGTGCTCTTTTACAACTTCCGACTTCGGCCAAAATGTTATGAAACAATAAGCCCACAAATATTTCAGTTCATTATGCCCGGAAAGAGATACATGTAAACTTCTGACAACAACTCAGAGCAGAGTTTCATTACCCAAAAGTATGGATTCAATCGTCAGTCAGGTCATACCTCAGCACCAGCATACACAGGCATGGCCGTCCGTGTGGAAAGGTCAGGGAAACAGCCCTGTAAAAAGGTCGGATGTTGGATGGCCGAGAAGTTGTTTTTAACCATTGTGATAAATTGACTGTTGCAGTTGCAGATAAAACGTTCTGCCAAAAGGCTTCAGTCAAAATTCACACCACACAAGCTGGTTAACAAATGGTGTAAACTTTCTTTCACCAGTAACATGAATATAAAGATATCCAGCACCAGCACCAGAAAATGTGAACACCCCTGAACTATATGTTCTCTCTTTATTGTCCTAACCAGCTAAAGCTGTGAGTTGTTTAACCCCATTGAAGTAACTGGAAGTGGCTGCATTCGATACACCTAAGATAAAGTGAGATCAGTTGGCAATACTTTTACAAATCTTAATCACAACGAAATAAATTTTTCTATTAGGTTGAAAATTTTAAAGAAAAGGTACGATTTCTTTCCGAGAGTTTATCTCGCCATAAATCACTTACTTGCCGCTGGGCTGTCCCCCTTGGGATGGGGAAACTGTTCGGTAGGGATTTTCTGCCGACAGAATCTATCCACAAAATACAGCGAGCAAATTCTTGTGCATTAATCAGCCCAAGATCTTTTGTCTCTTCCGACATCTGCAGACATCACTTGAGTATTTTTGTTGATGTATTTATTTTGTTAACAGAGAAGAACTCCTCCGACTGCAGAGTAGGACACTTGTGAACTGTCCTTACTTCATTGACGAACACCTAACAGGGATCTAGAAAATCTAGTAAAAAGAGTACATTATGATCAGTAAAAAAGAGTCAGGAACGCCGGGAAATAACCTACGGATTGCATAGCTTAGGCTGTTAAACAACTCCCCACTTATGGGGCGTCATTGCCACAAATACTGACTTAGCGTTATTTTATTTTGGCTCTCACATCATGTAATACGGGACATAGCTCATTGCTAGGTAATTTACTGATTTGGTTTTGTTTAGCGCCATACTCAGAAATTCTTTCATGATAGTAGTCAGTCTGCATATGTGGTGAAAACCAGGTCAACTGCCGAATTTTGATACATCATATTAATGCAAGGGAATTAGACAAATTGTGTGTAACTCTTGAACACTGAATCTTTCATCGTAGTTTAACAGGATCAAATGCATACAGGCTATATATCTTTACTGTTACAGTACATATTTCCGGATGATAGCAAAGACTAAGTAGCCGTTATATTGGATTACAACATGATGACTTCAATTTTCGGAGTTGCCTTCCTTTTCTTTTATGCAAAGTGATTCAGAACAGCTGAAATAACATTGCATTGACGAATGAACAAATTTGCATGTGCTGTGTGTAACATTCTGCAACAGCTTGGATGTTGTGTCTCTGAAAGTAGGATAGAGAATTTGACAGGCTCACAAAAGTACCCAGCGATTCCCTGTTGTGTTTAAGACCAGAAAATATATACTGATTTATTTATTTGTTTATTTTATTGACTTTTTACGCCTTACTCAGTAATATTTCACTTATACCACGGCGGTCAGCATTACGGTGGTAAAAAACGGAGAAGAGCCCTGGCAAGCACACAAACCCCACGCCCACCGAGATGGTGATTCCGAGGTGAGTTGTTTGTGATGACAAATCTTTCTCGTGTTCAATTAGAAAGTTTATGTTTTCTCCGTTGTGCTATATATATATATATATATATATATATATTTATTTATACACACACCAAAGAAGACGACTGTGAGTGTGCCAGGCATATGGATCTGTAAATAGCTCAGTCTAATTAGCTGTGTTAGTAGAGAGGCTCTTAATAGATTTTAATAGGATTTTAGAGTCACATGAAAGAAACCAATATGTTTCTAATATCATTTCTTCTAAGGTATGAATATTCTGATAAAGTTTGGAGGCCCCAGTTAATAGCCTTAGGGGACATGCACATCTCATATTTACGCAATGAAAATTTATTTATTTATTTATTTATTTATTTCATTTGTGTTTCACGTCGTAAACAGGAATATTTAGTTATAC
Source organism: Acanthopleura granulata (assembly GCA_016165875.1). NCBI lineage: Eukaryota > Metazoa > Mollusca > Polyplacophora > Chitonida > Chitonidae > Acanthopleura > Acanthopleura granulata. Next base: position 1,377,565 of record JABBOT010000028.1, read on the forward strand.
GACGGCAGCCAGCATTAAGGTCGGTGGAAATTGGGCAGGGGAAACACACGACCATCCGCAGGTTGCGGGCGGGCCTTCCCACGTAAAGGCAGAGCCAGACATGAACTCACAGTGAACGCATTAGTGAGAGGCACCATCGGAATAACTAACGGAGAAGCCCATTTTGGGAGCCATAGACAAATGCACATCAGTGTTTTGGGCCAAGAGAAATGCCACAGCCAATGCACAGTGCTAAATATTTGAGACAAATTATTGTTCAGAAAGCCCAAACAAAATAAACGAACGGACAAACAGACGTGCGCGTGGTAGAACTGAATGGCAGACGGTTAGATGGATAAACAAAGGTTGGGCGGAGGGAGAAGCGGGAATCAACATACCACTCCACTATACGTGTCCAGATGTATAGCATGTCTTCTATATGGATAAATACATGGCGGTAATCGATGACCCCGATGTGGAGCTACGCCTACAGAAAGAACCGGGTATCAGTAAGGAGTCGCTAACCTCCGCCTCACTTTGTAAAATTTGTTCAGGGTAAATTACTCTTACCATACCGTGTGATTCTCTTTCTTATTCTGAATTTGGTGGCGTTAAGCAACATATAAAATAAAAATAAATAAATAACCATGAGTCAATGAGCGTCACGTTACAAAACCGGGACAAACACATTCATAAAGTCAGGCTAGTTCAGGTATCAAGCAGTGATGTCCAGATGTATGGCAGACCACCATACAGTTGGATATATCAGATCAAGCACCCACAAGATCTGTAAGAAGTCATATGTTTTTTTTGTTTTGTTTTTTTTTATTTCAGCTAAAGTATACATACTTATGTAGCATTCATCTGCTAATGCTTTGCGGAGTGTCCATAATTCGAAAAGCGAACAATAGTTACACTGGAAAGTTATTTCGCAGAAAGTGTGCAGAACGGCGTTAGTAACTTATATCAACCCGGCTTAGGTTAGGGTTGGTATGGACCACGTGATTTACTTTGTACAAACAACGCACGTGACTTCATAGCCATCAACGTAGTTTGGACAAGGCAGTGCGCCACATTTAGCTTCTACTACACACAGCACATTGAAGTTTAAGTCGGCGGCTGTGCCGGGGTGAGTGTCCGGGTCCTGATCCACACACACATATTCAGACCCCTGGTGCTTGTAGTGTGCGGTCATGAGAAACCCCAAGTACTCCACGGTCCATCCGGCTGGACACTCCAGGCGGGCTGGAATCATGACGTGACTGGGCCTGCCCGGCGTGTAGCAGACAGCGCACACGCTCTCCCGATCGTGGAAGTTTGTTCCGCCAGAATTGGTCAGGTGAAACACACCTTTATTGCATTGGTTTACCTCATATTCGGTGCCATACAGATAGGAGTGTGACTGGACACCGGCGTAGGTCTTGTTCCACTGTGGGTTTAATGGGAGGCAGAGTTAGTTTGCTCCGGAGCCCTTGTGTGTGTAGTGGGAGCCTGTAATCACACCTTCAGAAAAAAGGGAAAGTAAAAACGATGAAAGAATTTTCATCCGACTTTGTTCAATAAATACTGTTAAGCACAATAACATTGTCTTCAAAAACAAGAAAAATACAAAGTGCCAACCTCAGTGAAAGATTATCTGATGTCAGTCAATGTCTGCTACCCACGTTGTCTAAAACATGCCCAACATCATACATACAAAAATGTTTTTTTTCCAGGCGATTAACCAAAATTAGGATTTTTAAACAAATTCTGATTGCTACGTCTTAACAAAGTGTTGAATTTCGTTTATAAACTACATCACTCACGTTGAAATAAAAAAAAATATTCATTGAGTATATAGCTTGTACGAGCCTGGACAAGTTCCGTCGTTAGTCGAATTCAACACAAAGGGGGCGGGCCATGTTCCGCGGTGTAAGATCTCCACAACAACAACAACATTTGCCCCCATCTCTCTAGCAGTGTAGTTTTGCGACAACTGATCACCGATTACAACTTTGGACTTGCTTGTCACTCTCTTTTACGCCACTTTTTGGCCCATCCTGTTACGAGCGAGCCGCAGGTGCTTATCTTACGCGTGGCGGCAGCCACGTTTGTTTATATATAAAGTTTACCAAGGCTGTACTCCAGTTCCACTGAATTCACACATCTTCGTTTAAATATTCTGGCAGACATTTCGGTTTTCAGTTTTTTGGTTATTGGTAAATATTTACTTCACGTACAATGCTGGGATGTGGGATAAACGAAAATCTTGTACCTTTTACAATCTTGAGAGAAATACTAATATGTCATTTTGTAACAACCATGAGAAAGCTTTGTCGGAGAAAACGTAATCCCTATGTATAAAATCAATGAATGAGTCATCGTTACCTGCTTACAACATTGCTGAATGGCCAGGACATACTTTTTTCCCCAGCGAGTATAAAAGGCGCCACCTCATAAACAGTAGAAGAAACTGTATAAAAAAACTGAACTTAGCCAGTATTATTCTGAGATGTTACCTTTTTGCTGATTGTAGGAGAAGTTTGCTGACAAAGGCAGGGTAGTCTCAGCGCAAACAAACAGTTAACGTGGTTTTATAAATGTTTAAATATCCAGCCTTCTAAGTTATCGCTGGTGGAGGTGGAGGTCAAAAATACTGGGTAGGATTTTAAACAAGCAACAAGAGTTGACAATATTACGACAGCTGATGTTTATTTTCATGGCGTAAAGACACATCCGAACGGAGCTTCTCATCGGCTTTCCTGATGATATCAGCAGTGTTTAGGGCGACGCCTTCTGCTCCAGTCTTCCAGCTGTCTGTAACGCGGAGGTATTCAACACAGAAATGATATCGACAGTATGTAACAGTACGCTCTCTACTCTTGTCTTCCCTCCGTATGTAGCGCGGAGGCATTCCTCTCATGCATTAAACACACCGTGTTACTATACTTGGCTCAGGAATCACCATTGTTAAGCGTGGCACCTTCTACTAATGCGTTAATGCGCGCTATGTATGGCATTATACTTGTATGTAAAGATGGACGAGCACCAAACTACGGCAGGTATTTAGGAAGCATCCCGGAAGTATGTGTGGGGTTATTCTTGTACTTCAAGATAGACGAGGACCAAAACTATGGCAGGTATTTTGGAAGCGTCCTAGGAAGTTCAAAAGACGCCATGTACTAATGAGAACATCTTATAACAGATTTGTTTTATTCATCTGTTTCATAGCTGTCTTGACGCGGATTTTGACCGTTGACGTTCTTTGATAACCACTAATATCTGAAGATCAGACATAAAACAGCCAAAGATGTGGCTTGTGAAAGATGTGTGGTTTACCCGGGACAACTAGTTTCTTTTATCCATAAAACTCACATACTGATATATTCCTTTCAGCCTCTTTTGCCGGATTTAATGCGTCTTTAGACCACTGTTCCTGAGTTCCCAACTTTAACATCTGTAATCCGGTTGTTTCGTAGCTCAGCTACGATAAGGCCGCAGATAAAACACGACCTACAGATGTATTATCAACTGAGATGTCGTCAACTAAGCCAGGCTGAGAACCTCAGACACGGTTATTCAGAAGTTTCGAACGTTTTCTTGCTATTTGCTATAAGGTGCCAGACTAGGCTTGCTGCAGAGGTCCGTCAACTTTTCCTCACAAGTTAACCTGGTCGATATCACGTATGTGGATACTGATTCAGTGTAAAATATCAATCCAGAAAAATATCATCTAAGCATATTCATGAGAGGTTTGCAAGATATACATGTAAAGAAAGTTTGGAAGTCCCCACGATATGACATACGGCGTGTTACATCATGTACATTGTGTGATACTTTCAATCAACGTTACAAGTTATCACTGCTAAAAACACTGTGCCCATGATATTCTATCAAACCCCTTCTCTATAAGTTTCTTAAATTTTACCGTGAGTACATGTCTCTTGCTAGTAAATGTGGAAGGGGTGACCGGAATCTCTGAGACTCTGCTTCATATCTCACACTTTGGGTTTTACTCATCCGTTTAAGGCATTCCTTGCGTTTTCCCGCCTTCATAGAAAATTGTTTAGTGCTCTTCTTAACATCAGTGCGTTCTTAATTCATATTTTACATACTTTGACAGTTCTTTGGTAGTTTTCGTTCGCGTTCTTTTTGGAAAGTTGTCTTTCAATTATTGACCAGACATGTCAATTCAGATTGACGGCAGCCATACGAATCAACGCGTACATTACGTAGAAATCACTTAGGCGCCACTCTACACCAGCACACGTTCTTACCATTTGCGGAGTGTGTGCCTGGCTCTGCTCTCCCTGTACAGTCTGTGATATTCACAACAGAATGCCCCATGTTAATGCCAGTCAAGCTGTCCACGAAACTCTGGAAAATCTTCTCAAACTGACTGTTCAGATTTACCGCGCTCTCGGGTCCCTGTAAAACAAACAAATGGTGCATGTAGTTACAAGCACTCGATTAAGGTTTAGGGGAGTCAGGTTTGAACTGGAAAATAAAATTCCCGATGTTACGCATTGAATATAAAAGTGTGGACTGTTTGAATTTATCGTATAATAGAGTTTCGAATCTTTAGAAAAACAAGCTGGCATTAAGATATCTTCATTCCGCCCTCTTATAGAAGACAGGAATGTCCCAAACGTATTTATGTATTCAATTATTTATTTGATTGGTATTTTACGGTGCACTCAAGAATATTCCACTTACGCTATGGTGGCCAGCATTATGGTGGGAGGAAATCGGGCATAGCCCGGGGGAACACCCACGACCATTCGTAGGTTGCCGGCAGACGTTACCACGCATGGCCTTAGAGAAGCCAGCATGAGCTAGACTTAAACTCATGCCGGCCCCTTTGGCTTCTGGGTCATTACGTTGGTCCAGCTCGCTAATCAACTCTTCCACGGAAGACCCGTCCCAAACGTACAAACGTTTGCCAATAAAATCACAGGGTTATAATTGTCAGAAAAGCTACAGAATGATTTGAAAGCGGCCTGGTGAATGCAGAATTCACCACGGGTACCACTCCCATATTTACTTAGTACTTTAAAGTAGAGAGTGTATACAATCGATGAAGCGAATGGAGCGAAGCTGCGATGCGAAGGGCAGAAGTGGCTATGGTAGGGATCGGAAAGAGCGAATGGGCATCACAACGTCACATTCGGTCTCGTATGCTGGTCATTTCAAACAGAGCAATAGATTTTTCTGTTCATGATGATAGTATTTGTTATATGACGACTTTCCTGGGATATAGAGGTAAATATCTGACTGAGGTCGATAATTCGCCTCGGAAAAATATTATCGAGCTCAACCAAATATCTGTCTGTATTCCTCAGGGAAATCGTCAGTTTATGACAATAAAGAAAAGGAAGGATATATTGGCCCTTCGATGCAGGGCCTTGTAATTGCCATCGCAAAGTTATCTCCCTTGATAAAATCTTTGAATTTTAAACGTCCGTCCGCCTTTCGACGTTGAAAGAACGTTGTGAAATGTCCTGTTTTCAAATAATATTTATGTTTTTTGACTTTATCATACTGTTGTTAAAAATCGGAACAGGCAAGATGGTTACCCTGACTCTGTCGTGGGCCGAGTTACTGTCATCAAAGTCGCAGTACTGCTGATTTAGGTCAAAGTTAAGATCAGGGTCAGCGGCAGTTAGTAAAAAAGCGCGAAAAAGTAAAGGATGGCTAAAGACCTTCATGGATGTGATTCTGGTGATATCTTTTACGAGATAAAACTTGTGGATTGTTATGACAATGTGAATGGATGGTACGAGAAGAGAAGTCTCGGTATTCCCAATATCCACCCATGTCAAGTTTGATACGTTCACTAAGACGCCGCTATTGAGCAAAGAAGCCAAAGACGAAACCAACCATCTCTGTGGACGCCTGTGTCCTGACACACAAGCTTTTCCATACTGTTCTCGGGCCTCCAGCCAACTTAAGCGTTCCAGGGCTTTATCCCTCTTTTTGGAGGAAACTAAAAATCTTCTGACTGCACATTTTAGAACAGTTCGAACGAACAGAAACTGCAGCATGCTCTTTTGACTCTTTTGAGTTCTGGTATTTTGCGGAATAACAGTTTCTGCCATTTTTTTTCCCTTAATGTACTTGTAGGACGTAAAAAGCTTTCTTGTTGTCGTCGAACATGATCAAAGTAGACGACAAAAATGTTGTTTTTTTTTCTCTAGTTCGGTATCGTAAACTCCTTGAATCTACATCCATTTTTGTTCCTTTGTTTAGGACGAACTCTTTTTTTGAGCAGTCAAAAGTTCTCTTGCAGATATTAGCTGTGACATTGGCAAAATTTGAGTCACTGGTCTTCACTCATTCAGATCGGTAACTCACGTTATCAATAAGTGTTATAGGGACATACATATTAGATGACCTGGAACTCTTCTATCTACAAGCATGACAAAATTGATTTGGTGAGTGCTTGGGGTCTAACGTCGTACTTAACAATATCCCAGTCATATGACGACGAGGAGTCTGGTGTGTTCATATTGTGTATTTTCTTGGTAAAAGTGGTACCGCCACTGCCACACCATGCCGAATACACCAGACATGACACCTCACCCAGGCACATTAACACCGGGCAAACCAGTCCTGTTTCCTTGCTCTGACCTGTCAATGCTAGGCGCCAAGCCAGGCAGCAATAAGTACAATTTTTAATGTCTTTGGAATGACCCCGGCTTGGACCTAGATCTCCTGACCTTGTGGCGTATGCTCTAACTTGACCACTGATGCGGGTTAGCATGACAACAGATTTACTTACAGGAGGCCCCATCTTCCCAGGGGGTCCGGGGGGTCCGTAAGGCCCCTGGATTCCGTCCCGTCCATCTCGTCCGTCCCGACCCGGAAGTCCACAACAATTGGCAGTAGTGTCTGTAAATCAAATTCAAAAACTGGTACTGGTGTAATTTTACTAATTGAAAGTGAAGCTTTGACAAAATGTGGCTAACCATAAACCTGTTGAACTGTTGTGTCTGTCTGTGTGTGTGCGGGTTCTCGCGCGTGTGTTTGCTTCGGAATGTAGTTTAACAACGACGTGTTGTACAAGTTTGCTGTTGTCTCTGAAGTTCTTCTGCTTGCCATGTTGCCAACACGGAGGAGATTTAATGACATTTTAAGTCTCTTATCTGAGGCAGATCTTTCCACTCTGTTCCCCTCTTGTGTGAAGGATGCAATTCCTCCGTCTCCTGATAACACCTGGCATGAAAATGGTACAGTAATTATGTTCCTCCGTTAAAGAAGAGTAAAAAGCAATAGTGGTTCGGGCAGCTTAAAATATCGCCACTGCTTTAGGGCTATTTCACATTGAATCTTATTAACAAAATTCAGTTGTTGTTCGCCTCTCTTGTAGACAACTGGAAGAATTTGATGTTTCAGCCATACATGCGATTATCAATTTTACTTCTGAATGGAATAGGAAATAAGGCGCATTAAAACAGGATAGGGGAAAAAGTCAGCTGATGGTAAAACGTCAAATGTGACACCTTAAATTACAATTGTTCAGAAGTGTTTATTAAGCACTTACCTGGCCAATCAGAAAGGAACACGACAATAATACAGTGATGATCATTGTTACTTTATCTACTATTTGCTGAGACACTAGAATACAGTAAATGTTTGCGAGGCAGAGAGATGCAAGAGAACTTACAAAACCACTCTGCATTAACCCCTTTTTATATGGCTTGTTCGTGTAAACAAAGTTTCAATTTAAAGTCAATTTACTGACTCATTAGATTTCAGTTATATCATATTATGCGACTTTACATGCCAGAGAGTACATTTGGGACGAAATCGCACACTGGCGTCTCACTGTAGGAGTTATTTCTGCCACTGATGTGTTTCTGTGCTGGAATTGAGATCTGGGAGACCATTATCACTATGATGGTGAATTAATTTATTCCCAATGATCCAGGAGGCCTGTATAACATTTACTTTAAGCATGGGTGGGAAGGTTTACGGCTGTTGCTTGATGTTTTCTGTAATTTACTGAATACTTTGTGAATTTGACCTCATCCAGTGAACGCGTATGCGACATATGCCTAGGCATACATTCGGGAGGAAATCTCACATTGGCCTCTGATTAGAGGAAGCGTCTCTGACACTTTGCTTTTTTAGTTTTTGCTTTTTCTTTGCTGGAAAATAAGATGAAAGGAATTTGTGGGTAGATGTATGTATTATGACAGAAAAGTAAGTAGGGTATACGAAGAAAAACAGACACGAAACTCTCAGCTTTCAATGCCATAGGTATGGAATCGCATTTGCAAAGAAAATGACCAAGTTACATTGAATTTGTTCGGTGCAATTTTGTTCTCGATAGTATGTCTTGAGATAGTTTAATACACAATTATCGGAAGTATTTACATCTTGAACCAGTAATGTAGGTGTGGTTGTTTAGAGTTAACCAATTTTCTTCTGTAGTAATCCTGAAACTAAATATGTCAAAGGGACCCCATCTGCCCAACAATGCATTACATGATCCAGACTACATAACGTGTTTTTTAAAGCGTGCAGATTTGAAATTAAAGTCATCCCGGGTAAGTTTACAGAACCGAATCTCAAAACCTACGCTCATGTCAAGTACTTTACGTGCGCTTTGTATATGTGGTTTAGTATTTCAGGAAAGGGAGATCTAGACCAGAACACATGTCAGTTTAGAATCTCGGTGAAATTTTGTGTTTTACTATCTTTACTATCTCTACAATGACACAACATTACGGATAAGACGGTGTATAACAGTTCCGCTGAAAAGCAGCCATAACATGTTTGAATTAATGTTGGAAGCAACCTCACTCCCGACAGGAGCAATTTAGATCTTCGAAACAAGCCTATTGCCTTTCCGTGTTGAAAAATCCATATACAGGCCAGGTTAAATATTGCCTTATTGGCTATTTCCAAGAGTAGTCTAAATGGTGTAAAGTGTGCAGGATGAATGCAGCTCTTGTTGTTTTACATGTACGTGTAATAGGTCAAAAAATAATGCAAAAATAAATGTTTTCCCTAAAGCCGACTAATAAAGTTCACTAAGACTGGAGTGTTTTCAGGATGAAATTGTCCTACAGACGGAAAGTGGAAATCACTCTCTCGTGTGTATACGAACACGTTGGGTGTCAGGGTACCACTATTGGAGAGGTTAAGTGATAAACAAATCGCTTGTTCAACTCTCAGCTATAGGCTTTACACCAGATCACAGAAAGAAACACAAGGACACTTGAATCAGTTCAATACATATACTAGAACAAAACAGATAAATAGTACAACTGACAATTATATACAAAAACAATACACATAATAACAAAATATGTAGTTTCTTATCGGCAATAGCCTAATATTCAGGCTTCCAAAGACGAGTCAATTCACTTAAATATAGAATCCACAGTTCTTGGAAATTCTCAACAGTCCTGTAAATGACAAAAATTTGTGGGCACAGAGCCTCGTCAAGGTGCAACTTCTCAGGGCGGACGGGTTGACAATGGCGTCTGTGATGCTCGGCTGGAGATATATGTTTCGGTCCTCGAAATATACTCCAAGGTTTTTTAAGGGTAAACTGGGGTGGAATGTACGTAATCAGACAAAGAGACAATGAGCGATGCAAGCTCTAAAATAACGTGTCAAACAAATTAGCAAGTGGCGAAACACAAGCTCACAATGTGCTGGGTACGGGAAAATGGAGAACAAAATGACGAATGCTGAATGGCGTGAAAGCCGATATCTCCAAACCCAGCAAAATCCTAAAAATTGAACGACAGTAAACACGACTGCTTTCAAGTGGACATAAATTAAAGATTGTGAGCTTTTCAGCTTCGTGACTCATATTTATTGGCTAACGTAAAGAAAATTCTAGACGGTTGGATCGAAAACATGTTTACAGCATATAAACTTCATTCTAGAATGTAAGCTCTAAGTACAATGACAGGAAACTCATAAACACAGAAGCCTCGTAAGCGATCGACTGAAGAACAGAGCAGGATATAAGGTATACATATTGAAAAATTTAGGTCAGACACTGACTCGCTAAGAGCAAAAACAAAGTAACAAAATGCACTGCAACACTTAAAGGAAGTGGTTCGCTAGATTTGGCAACTTGCACGTTTTTTTGTATATTGCAGAGCGACCGATTGCTATCCAACCCCTAGGGCAAACAAGGGCGTGATGAGGGAAATGGTAGATCCCACTTTCAGTCTCTGTGGAGCGTTGGCAACAACACGCCGTCGACTAAACGCAATCTATCGTTCGTCAAAGGCCACATCTGCTCCCACCGATATGGTACATGTGAGGATATCTGAACGTCATGCGTCAGAAAGTTCGTCGATAGTTTCCCACATTTCGGTGGTTCGACCCGGCCACTCAAGTATCTTCCAGGCCTTTTGACTTATGCCTCGGCGTCCTCGAAATAAAAGGCCCATCCTATAAATGAAGTACTCTTGTGTGTAACATTAAGCAACGGTGAAATACATCAAGCATTTGTGGTAGGGTTCAGCTTTGCGCAGCTACTTTGTAATGATAAGCTCCAAAAATCACCTTGGTTGTGCAAGGCTTAACTTATCACCTTAACAGGGGTAAATATTATATACTATCTCGACAGTGTTCGGTTTCCTGAAACATGGTAACACTGAACGATTTGGGGAGGTAGAGCTTAAAATTAGTAGCACACCAGGAGTGGTAAGCAGGGCGTTCTCCCGTTCTTGCCTTCCCACAGTAGGTAGCGCGTGGTTACTTTACATAGATATGATCATTTTTATTTACTTCAAATTTTGTTCGAAATATGACGAATAATAAAGAAAGTAAAAGCACTAAGCACTTGTTATGTTATTGAGTCAAGAGGGCAGTGCAAGAACTGCAATAAAGGCTTGTTGTAATGAATATAACACAAAGTGGTGGTGTCCCAGCTTCTGTAAGTTGTAATGGTACTCTAAGTGTTATGACTGCAACCCGTAGTGTAATAAAACTTCGTATTAACCATGAAGACGGCTAGCCCGCCCTGGTGTACTAACCATAAAACGATGTATGCGGAAAAGGAAATCATGTCAAATATCGAATGACATGAACAGCCGCGATAATCGTACCGACTCGACAAATATTGCTGCACATTTGTGTACTTCCGAGTACATAGATTTATATCTCACGATTTAAGGCTTTTCAACACTTTCTTGATAAGACCCTATCTGATCTAGACCCACATTCAAGTCACGAAAACATGTGACGGGTGAATTCTGCTACCATACACTCCATGTTTGATTGACATTAAATAACCTCTGACTTAGTCCTTAAAACATTCTTCAAATAAAGCACAGTTAATTTAATCAATTGTTCTGTTTATCTAGGTAAATTTTGTAAAGGTGTATACCAAAATGCACAAAGCATAAGGTCTTGTCCATTGTCGAAAAAAGTTTGTGACATTCCATTAATTTCTGTTTATGTGTTTTTTCTTTGTAATTATTTTAGTACACAATCTTTAAGGCTGAAATATAAAAATCACCCTTTTGAAAGACCTTTGTATAGCTCTGCAGTTTCTGGCCAATGCATCTGAAAGCATTTAAAATTAACTAAAATTGGCCAGTTTAAAAATTAAAGTAAGCAGACAGATAAGGAAGTTATTAGACGCGCTGTTGTCGTGTCGACTCTCAAAGGGTAAGTCTCACGTTTGTCCGGTTTCAGCATAAAGTGGTGCGTTGTCTCTAGTGCCTTTGACCCGGTTTTACAAATATTTGTACTGGGCACGGTATGCCACCCTAGAAGAATACTAACACCTTCGTGATATAACCACCATAATGTTGAAAGCGACTACCATGTGTATTACACTAAGACGTTGTCGCCTCGGTGGCCTGGTGGTTAGCGCCTCAGCCACGGGGTCCGGTCATACCACAGACTTTAAAAATGACTCTTGTCACTGTCAGCAGATAGGTTAGATCAAGGAGACAGAACTAGTTGTCCAGGTGTCAGCATAATGCGACTGGGTGGAGTGTCATGTCTGGTGCCTTTGAGATGATATTCCTGTGGCGGTATCACTTTCGCGGCATGACCTTGCCCTACCGCAAGAAAACACATCATATATGTACATATTCTAAGAACTCCCCTTCGCTCCATCTTCTCTAGCAGAATGTGGCTGGATTATACACTTGTTGCACTAGGATTTACCATGGCAATGTTAGCTCACTAGACTGGGGCACGATAACAACACTTACAGTGTAACACTATTGTTATAAGGATTGGGAATGCTCTGTACACTGTCTCATTGGCTATATTCAGCGTCCCATGTAATTCTCAGTTACTCATTGTTGTGATGTGCTGCAAATGTCTGTATCCTTAATTGAGGGTCATTGAGTCCTTTATCTTTTACCCTTTCTCTAGTTTCCAGATAGGTCAGAATTACGATCAGTGTCCCAAGCCGAGCTTCGTGCAGATATACAGCAAAGTTCTCTATCAGAGCACTATCCTTTGCTCTTGCACAGTTGTGCTGTTCTATGCAGATAACCAACTAAGGCTGTGACATTGAGCTTTCTGGCTGAGACCTTACCTATATCTACCGAAGCTTTCAGTAAAATTTTAATGTGTCAGGAGAGGCTATTTCACACTGGAAATAATGTGTACGACGTCAAATAAAACAATGAAGTCAAACAACTGTTTTCGATAGGACTGCTTGCAACTAGGTGGGAAACCATCCCCTTGTCACTAAGGCCGATTAACAACCTGCTCACAGTGAGAGATCTTCTGCAAAATTAAGAGAGGGGTCCCCTGATACCCATGTTGAAGCTCATGTATAACAGGTCTAGTCGATGAAATAGACCAGCTTAATCAAGTTTAACCATGTTCTTCGTGACACACGTTACTACACCAAAATAAAATAAGCAGCCGATTCGAACTCCTGGACACCAAGGGAACAGGATTGTTAGCCATATCAGCTGATTGTAGGCCACGGTGAAAGAGGAGCTACAATGTACGAATTATATGGTGAATGTACAGTTCCAATGCTTTCAGAAATTATTTCAAGTTTTCCGATGATTGCCTGAACCAACACCATACTTTATAATAGTTTGTAACTCCTGAACTAAATACCGGTTATACCCTAATAATTCTGGTTCAAGCAACCACAGCATGGGAATTCCCTCAGCAAACCACCTTAACATAGTAAAACCTGAAATTGACAGTATAATTGTTGCTTTCTGGTAAAACAAAATGTATATATCACATGAATCTAATTTTTTCAGAGATGTTCTATAGTAACTGCACTTTATATTTAAGTGATTTATCACTGCTTTTGAGCGTGTAAAAAAAATACATCTAAATACAACATCACTACTGTGAATCGCTTTATCTTTTAATTGAAAGGTATCTCTGAATGACATAATGGTTCAAATGCATGCGTTCTGCGAATGTTTGGTGAATACGAATATTTGTCCGAAATGCATTACATTACAGACATTAAATGATAAGTTCCCTACAATGGCATGTTTCAAGCAAGATGTGTTTGATGTATAGACATGTCTCTTGTCATGGCTCTTTATTTGTGCCTTTCATATTGCTAAATGATGGTTTGCTAAATTACACCAAGCATTCAAAAGTCAAAGATAACAGCCAGTTCAGATCGTTGTTCATGAAGACTGTATAGTACACACCTCACAGAATGTTATAGTAAACGATATGGTATCAAGCTATAAACTTTTCAAATGGCACAAATACAGCAGCCAGTTCAGAGCCGGGTTCACGAAGACTCTATCAAACATATTCTACGGAATGTGCTGCTACGCGGTGTACTCGTAATCCTGTTAATGGTGGCACTGTATAAATATACAAAAAGGAGCACGTTTAAACCCTAGAACTGTCGAGTCTACGTGCTGGTTATCACGTGGGGGACTTCTGAGTCATTCCTGTGTTAGCTCCCGACTTTCGGGAACATTTGTAAGAATATTTAATATGCAGCTGTCAGTTTTGCAAGTTTGCTGCAAGTATACTTAGGAGACGTGGGGCAGTATTCGTTCAAAACTAAAACAGGTTTCCGATGACAACATTTAATGTGCGCGAATTTGGGCAAAAATGAATGAATGAATGCTTATTGCTTAACGCCCTACTCAAGAATATTTCACTTATACGAAGGCGGTGTCTCCTCGGTGCAGGACGGATTTCCACCGTATCTTTTATCTGGTGCTGCCTCCCCGAGACGACACCCAACAAGCCCCCTCACCCAGTCACATTATACTGACACCGGTCCGACCAGTCCACCCTCTATCCTCTTATTGCTGAGCGCCTAGCGAGGAAGCAGGATGTACAATTTTTTAAAGTCTTTGGCATGGCCCGACAGGAGGTTTAAACCCAGATCTCTCCGTCCGAAAGCGGACGCTCTACCAACTGCGGTATCCGGGCGGGTAGGCAAAAATGAAGACAGCCTTGTAAACGCCCGTGGTGCAATAAGTTCCAGTAATGTAACAATGGAATACCGTTTCCCACGCAATGACGGTTGTGTCCCAAGCAGATTGGACCATTTGACCATTGTTCTTTTGCACAGCCTGCGTTATACGTTATCAGTTTGCCCAGAGAACGTCATCGAAAATACAGGAATGAACAACAGACTATAAAGTTTTTACCCGAATTAATATTGGCCTGAAAAGTTTCCCGTTATTACATTGGGTGCAGCCCTTTCAACCCGTAATGTAGTGTTACTAATAATATTTCATAACCGGTATTAAATGCTGTAATAATTAGGTAATGTAATATTATTCCTGTCGGCAACCTGCGGATGGTCGTGGATTTCCGCCGGGCTCTGCCCGGTTTCCTCTCACCATAATGCTGGCTGCCGTCGTATAAGTGAAATATTCTTGAGTACGGCGTAAAACACCAATCAAATAAATAAATAAATAGATAATATTATTGTATTATGCGTAAAAATCACCAAGTGCTGTCAGTCCAACAAGGAATATGTCTTGCATTACGGGTACTCCTAATCCATACAGGTTTCTAAGGATTCCACGGAGGAGCTCATAATGTAACACATCGGTATTCCCATGGGATCAAGCTACCCACAGTGTAGTAATTGATGAATATGTAGGCCTTTGGTGGAAGGTTAAACAAGGAACAGGAACTGTGAGGTTTTTATCTGTAGAGAGGGGAAAGTGTAGTCTTTAATATTATAACGTTGGCAGCCACTGACTGAGTCATATGGCTACATACATATAAATCGATTCAATGTGCAATCCTTCGTAAGTACACTAGCATACCCCATCCTTTTATCGGTTGATTAAATCCAATGACTGACCGACCTGTGGCAAAATACTGACGGGCTTTTCCACATGCGATGCACAGGTATGTACACCGTACTAGTTGAAAACATGTGGTCTTCAACGACGGTTGGACTGAGCAGGTAGCTACAGGAACGTAGAAGACCTCTTACTTTCAACAAGGCCTCACGATCACAGAGAAGTGGAGAATTTACAAATTCCTTGTTTACCTGAAAGGCTTGGATCTCGCGCATCCAATCCTAGTGTTTGAAATAAACATATTTAACGATACCAATACAAAGACCACTTTGCGGCCATCCTGATTTATTCCCTTCGTCCAGGTGAAATAAAACAGGGCGCAAATCACACAACAGATCTGACGATGGACCGTTATTCCAGGGATTGCTCAGAGCGCTTTATCGTGCACAGTGCATTCAATTTAATTTTGCATTCGAGACTTTCTCCTTGTATAAATCCGTCGTAGTAAAAATGAAAATACTTTTCATAGTTTTCAATAATAAAATTTTGAGTCAAATATTTATCGGAAAGATAAGCTAAAATAAGTAGTATTTGATGCACGTGCCTTTTAGCGCTAAATTGTTATATGTATTATCCTTACTTATGCACACACAGGTCCGGTTTTCAGGATATATACCATGTGCACATGCACAACAAGAATGGTGTTAAACACCGAAATTGTAAAAAAATCGAACCTAAGAGCAAAATGGAATTGGAGTGTTCTTTTAGTCAACTTGCGTTGAAAGTACGGCCACTGTCTCTATAAATATTTGTTGGATTTGAGATCACGTTCATTCTGATCCACAGTGTCACCATCATTTACCAGGTAGCTCTTCTCTTGATGGGCTTGGTTTTTGTCTTGAGTGTAGGAGTTGATGTGAGTAAACATTTCATTATAAAACGATCATGAAGTTTCTCAAAGAGGATTTGAGCAAACGGATGTATGGATTAATTGCGCCAAACAGGTAACTTTGTCGTATCACAACATTGCAAACTTTGTGCCAGGGCAAGGAGATAAAAGCAAGAGCTCCGACCAACGCTCCACCACTTGTGGAATCTGGTCGAATCGAGGCGAGAGTTGCTGATGATAAGGAACTTCCAGTCAGTGAAGAGAATATGAGTTTTTTTTAAGTAGATTACAGATAATATAATTCCACAATACACAAACACTGCTGTGATCCTCCCTAACCCATGCATGTCGGCTTATCCATACGTCTCTCGTTCACCACTGAGTTTGCGCCTTGCCGATTTGGGTCCAGTTGCTAAAGACTCATGAACTGGTAATTATCAGGAATAGAAACCATTATCATTAGGAACCATTTTGTGCCCCTATCTTTAAGCAGCTACTCGGAATTCATATGTAGTCTGTACCCAAGTGTGTTTGGTCGCTGGCGACCATATGTTCTGGTGTCGAATCGACCAGATCCTTCTAGCAGTTAATGACAAAATATGCTTGAAAATGGCAAAATGGAAAAGTAGGGGATATAAGTAAGGAAGGCCGTCGCTTTAGGGTCTATCGTGACATTACTGGGTTGGCGAGAAAAACTGTGAGCTTATCGGAGACATTAAGTGCAATGGACTAGTTAAGATTTATTCCATAGTACATACGAGTTTCACGATGTGCGTACGTATATGAGTTATGAATGAGTCACCCAGTTGAGGTACAGTGGTGAGGTACGATTAATGTCCCATTCTTGAACATTTTGGAGGAACTTCAGTGTGTTTTGGGGGGACTTAGTAGCAAAACCAAAAGCCCATCGGCGCTTAACAGTGTGCTGTTAAGCGAAATCCATCCACGTGTGATTCTCTGTCCTCAAACAATATGACCTAATGAACTCGATCATTTAGTTTGTTTTTGCCAGAAGTAGGCGTTTTCTGCAGCCATAAAAGAGGTTAATTGTGTGTATGAAGGATTGTTGATTACAGCAGTAAGCAATAACAGAACGATATATTGTAATATAGAGTACGTGAACGGAAGAGTTGTTGATGAGTACACTGACGGAAGCCGGTTTTCTGATTTAGATATCCAACACTAGGGTTCTAGTCCATATATTGACAATGTATTGTATAAAAACATGGTAAGCAAATGTAATAAGTGTGTAAAATTGGTTACCCTGGTTACACAGTGAACTTTCTTTCAGGAAATAAGACTATGCAATCGCGGATAATTATATGGGTTGCTGACAAACCCAAATCAGTGTGTGATGGACGTGTGCATAAGAATAATATAAATCGTGTTGTTTTTAATTGAAATCATTATTTTCTTGCTGATGAAGGCGCTTTATGCGTTGGCTTCCCGTACTGTATAACGGTACAAGGGTTTGTATGTCCGTTAAATGTTGTTCCCAATAAGGACACAGGTACACGTTGCAATGTGGGGCGCTCCTCTTAACAAGGTGTGTGTATTGTGGGGTACGCATGACAGAAGACGAAAACTAACGAACAGCCTGCAATGTATCTCATAACTGGTGAAGATTTTTTGAGTGCGACGTAAAATTCGAAGAATACATAAACATCCAAAGACTACTGCCATGGACGAAGTGTCCATTCATATAGCAATGCTGACTAATAAACTCCGCAAAATGCATAGTAACAACGTTACGGACTCTCTGCAAAGCGCCACCATTCATTATCCCTGACTATGTATAGAGGAGACAACTCGAAAAAATCCTTTGATACCCATTTCAATCCCCTGGTATCTTTGAATTAAAAAAAAAGAGATTGTCAACTCAATAATTGTTTTTAAGAACTGTACTAATATTTGCTTATTGCAGGTAGAAACACCGTCTGTTATTATTGCTCATAAATATGAATAATTTTATTGAGTTGAAGGTCTCCGGTAACAGGTGGTCCAGAAGAAATACTGATGATCACTGATAAGTCTGACCTCTTGTAGTGATGAGGGGAAGAGGAGAGAAAGTGTACTTGCGTCTCTGGCATCTTAGACCAGAGGTCTACGGTCACAATATGCGCGGAATCCAAGAACGATAACATTTCCGTAGGGTTGCATTCACCCACAGGAAATCCGGAGCACGTATCCGGTTTCCCTAGTTAATTTATTTCTTGAATAAACTGGTCGTTATTTGGTTGAGCGATGGATCATCAGATTACACCATTAGTAATCAACATGCAATTAGAAATGTACGAAGAAATTACACCGTGTGTTGTTGCTTTTGTTTCTGTGTTGACGTGAATTAACACACTTATTGGGTTATACAGTGGCCAGATTACGATGCGAGGCAAAGTAGCTAGTTCCCCTAAATGCAATGCATGTAGTCAACTTACCGTGCCCGACGCGCTTGCCGATCTCACTCCGCGCGTACATCTTTTCTCTCACATTTCTGTAATTGCAGTCGCTGGAATCAAACAACAGTGTATTCCTCTCCACTTCATGAATCACCAATCCAGCGCGATTTGAACTTGTCGCCCAGTTTAAATGTTAAACTCTGCTGACGCGTCAATAGTAAAATCCGTCACCATTTTTCTGCCCGGAAGGGAAAAAATGGGTCCGCAGGCCATCTCTGTGAATCTGTGGCCTGACACGTAATCGGCCCCGGTGTATCTGAACGGCTCTACCTTTTACTGCTGTATCCATTCACCACAAAATCAGAACAGCCCACGCACCGTTTTCCGTGCCGAGTGTGAACATAGCTTAATGTACAGGTAGTTTCCAGTGGCTCAGTGAGGAAGTGAAACGCTAACTGAAAAATTGTATTAATTTCCATTTTCGTCTAGAGACCAGATGGCAGTGGGAACAACGAAAATCTTCTGTTGTGTCATCTGGTTGTAAAACATAAGATTTAGCCCATTATTTCCACAAACGGACTACACAGTTCGAAAAGCCCATGCTTTATCCCACTAACTTCGGTAGGTCTACTTTTACGCGGATTTTAAGACTACGGTCGCTTTAGAGGTTATACTCGCATAATTGGAGAAACACGTGATCTGTGTGAGGTTCACATATTATTTCACACGATGATATTACGTCTGTGAGGACACAGAGGAGACAACTCGAAAAAATCCTTTGATACCCATTTCAATCCCCTGGTATCTTTCAATTAAAAAATGAAAAGATTGTCAACTCAGTAATTGTTTTTAAAAACTGTACTAATATTTGCTTATTGCAGGTAGAAACACCGTTTGTTATTATTGCTCATAAATATGAATAATTTTATTGAACTGAAGGTCTCTGGTAACAGGTGGTCCAGAAGAAATACTGATGATCACTGATAAGTCTGACGTCTTGAGGGAAGAGGGCAGAAAGTAAGTAACTTCTTGCGCTGAATGGGTAAAACCTGCATATGGACATTTTAGTTTCTTCAGCTGAATTTAACTGACCTTCGATCTCTCTGCCTACACTGATAATAAATGGAGGAAATCGCTCAGGTTCTTAACTGTAACAGATTGCCTGTTGTCTGAACTGTTCAGTTCCCCATTATCTACATATGCTTTGATATACCTACTTTGTGATATCTGTAATCTACCGATGATGGCCCTGTAAACTTTCATGAATAACTTTGTTTAAAAAATAAGTAATAATTATGTGACACTGGCAACCATCTGAGAGGGGGGAGGCAGGTGAAATCAGTTTTCAGTTCTATTTAAACCAGACAAATTTGTGATGTATATTAAGTAAATGTAAAATACTAACAACGCACACTGCCTCTGTGGCAGTATAATCTAACCTGTGCTCCAGCACTCTTCAATACGGAGGCAAATCTTGGACCCAATTGCTCGAATTGGGCATGTGTCTCACTCGGTGGTGAAGTAGGATGTTATCAGTATAGGTGGAACGGAACCAGTCCCTGTGGGCAGTCGTCCGAAGCAGAGTCCACTTTCACAAACTTCATTTTTCTTTCTAGTGAAACACATAGCCTGATGACGCTACATGTTCAAACAGAATACCTCTCGACTTTGTTGTTCCTCTGTCCTCTCCTTAGGAACCCGCATGGTGTTTAGTGAACGCAGGTTTACATTGAGCCGTGGTGTCATGACACGCTCCATTGTCCCACCATTATGACCAGTATTTTACACTGAAAACACCTGACCGCTCTTTGCCAGGCCTTCCATTCATAAGTTTTATAAAAGAGTATCTATACGACGTTAGAAATTACCATATGACCATTATTCCAACACGTGTGGCTTTATTTCCTGCACAGAGTATTGCATACCGATCCATGAACGCTGATATCAAATATTATGCTGGAGTTTGAAAAGATGTAATTATACATGCATACGTATAAGTGAAAACATTTGTTGTACGTTGCTAAACTCCAGTCACTCAAATAAACTAAATACACAAAGGAAAACAAACAACAAAGTTCAAGCCAAATAAAAGCACTGTGTAACTTTTATTTAGCAATCTTAATGTCACAATCTAGAAATATTGCACAATATTTCCAAAAGAATTCATACAAATGTCAAAATAGTAGTGTATACCAACACAATTATTATACACAGTGATTAAGGGCAAATTGCATAGGTTATTAATACAAAACCGAGTACATGCGACATGCGGAAATTTTTTAATTTTCTTTTTTAACTGTAAACTTTAAGTTGGTTAAAAAGTATATAGCCTAACATTTACTCAAAGGAAACTTCTACAAACTTACATAATAATAAAATAAACCTATTCACAACCCTTGTTTTGCAAATATTGATAGCGTTTCAGGTCATTTTTATATGTACCATTAATGTTACGTACCATTAAATGCAAAAAGTTAAGGCAATTAATTTCCACAAAGCTACTTACTCAGCGCGCTACACGGTTTCACTTAGTCATTAAACCCTTTATTTCTTGGGGACGACATCATAACTTTAACAACAATCAATGTTACACATATATTTAGCACTCATACATGTGAGGTTATTCACTGGATCAGTCGGAGAGCGTGCAAGTGTAGCTTCCAGCAACTTATGTTAAAACCTTACTGTGCTGACAGGTTTTCTATTGAAGTCAACGACATACATGTATGAGTTTCAAATAAATGTAATCATAACCCCAAAGTTAACATCAAAGCAAATATTTACAAAAATGCGTTGTATATAATAATGAAGGGTCTTAATTAGGTAACAATATCTTGATAGGCGACCATTATTGCTGAAGCCATCTCTATATACAAATACATAGGATAAATGGTCAGCTGTGTCTGTATGCACTGCATGTAGTAGCATGTGCGATATAGTTAGCTTTATGATTATCCTGTGAAAATTTATAACCATATTTAACGACACGCCTCGGCAAGAGCAGGGCGGATATGCAGGATCTTTAGGCCATGTTCGCATAAGTATGGGCCGTCTCCAGGTAACCCTCAGCCACTTGGTGCAGGAAATGGAACTGATCCTGTGAAGAAAAAGTCGGGAGATATTACAGGCGATTTCATATAAAACGGTTGACAAATCGCCCTATTAACTGACACAAAAAGCGGCAAGGGTGAGATATTCTGTTCGTTCACCAAAATATGGCATAGTCGGAGTAAAAAGAAAGAAAGCGCGAGCATCCCTTAGAGCGCATTGGCAATATGGCAGCCACATTTCGTGACTGACCTCGTAAAACGACATTCACGATAGCTTTTCCGACGGATGCATTTTCGAGTGATTTCACATGAATTTCGAGTTTTTCATTTGAAGACTGTAAAGAAAAGCTAACACATTCAAGTCATCTTTAAACACGGTATATTTTCCCAGGTAGACTAGAACGGACACTTTCGGATTTCCACTTAAGAGTACAATACTCGGTGAACGTGGGATGGTCAGTCAGCAACCTGCAGAAGGTCGTGTTTTTCTAATCACGCTAATTCTGCCCGTAAGTGAAAAATCGTCGACAACTGCGTAAATCACCATTAAAAATTAATACACAAAAACAGTACAATGCGTGCTCTGTACCAGGTCTGTTATGAGTTCTGGCCGATTGGCCCTCATTTGTTTCACGGTGTGGACGATGTTAACTTCCTTGTCCGCTTTCAGTCTCTCAACCACAGAGGCGGCCGCACAATATAAACCGCATTTCGTCACTCCGTCTCTGAATATCAGAACAGTCCGCCATAAGTAAAGCATGTGGACGAAATATGTCTTCGCCTTACAATCCAAAAATTTGACTGTATTTAACTTCGTGAAAACAAATCTAGAAGGCAAGTAAAGTTTTTTTCAGATACAGCTTTTAATTGCCTCTCTACTGATGCTTACTTCACCATTAATGTTTTCCCTTTCAAACAACAACCACAGCATGCGCATAAAGATGTAATACTTGTGTAATTCCAACCCACCTACAATGCACCAGAACAGGTCGGTTTCCTGTTTTTAGCTGCCACTCGCTTGTTTCTTCTATCACGGCTAGCAATGGGGGTATCGAGGAGGAGGCTGGAACACCGGACCAAAACTTACACCGGAATTGCTGAATAGGATGCGCCGCTTTCTACAAGTATACAAGTTTTGTCGAAAGTCATCTTGCATTTTATCAAGAAAGCCCACCAACTATTTTCAAAATCAGCACGTGTTGAGATGACCAAACCACAAATGCGACTAAATTTACCATCTGTGGCTTGCAAATAACAACCATCTCAACCAGCCGGTGAGATTCTTTCCCACGCACTGACACAGTGCTCAAACGAGAGTGAAACTTATTTTATTCATTTATTTATTGATCTTATCTCATTTGAATGAGGTTTCACGCCGTAATCGAGAATATTTCACTTCTACGACGGTGACCAGCATTATGGATAGAGAAAACCGGGCAGAGCCCATCGGAAAATATTTATTTAAACAGGACATTCGTATGGTTATTGCAAACCGACGAGCTAATGCAACAAGTTTACTGGATTACATCGTTGTTTCCCGCACACATCAGAGTGAGGAACTCTGCGGCAGATGCTCGAATCGACGTAATTTGTTTGTGCACACCTCAGTAATATACCGCGGTCAGCAAAATCTTGCCATTTTTCACAATGCATCAAAGTGTAAATACCCTTTGTAATAATGTAAGTCAAAACCTTACCGTGTCCTTGTGAGTCAAATGGTAGGTCCACACGGCAAAACCCTTGTGCTCCGTTTTGTCCTTGACCTCCACTACAAAAGGGTCGAATTGCACTCCTTCTGATGGCCAGTATATTCCAACATCCTTAAAAAAACGTTTCTTTAACTCTTAGCACAAAATTAATATAAAGCCGAACTAAATCATCGTTTATTCTCATCTTCGTAGTGCATATTAAACCAAAGATAAACTCCATTTAAATGCTTTAAAGTGGTTATCTTTCGCCTGATTTATCTTTCTGTGGGCGTTGGAATTTTAGAAGTCTTTTTGTGCATACACGTCAGTTAATAAACTATCCATTTTGCTTGCTGATGTAAATATTCAGAAACCAACGATCTTCTGTATGCAAGCAATGTTCTTACAAGTGCATGTGAACAGAGCATACCATGTACTCTTGTGTACTCAAGGTCTTTGTTCCGTACATTGTTCCGTTACAAAACTAACCGTGTCACGTGGCCTTACAGAATCGACCATGACGATAGCGCTTAAGCCGTGGTCATACACCAGGCGCCAGAAATCTAGGACTGTATTTGGGAGAGGATTCTGGGTGATGATGAAACCTCTCTGGGATTTAAACGTCTGTAACGTAAGATGTACGTCATGATGAAGAGATCACAAAAAAAAATCAGTCTGATTCTTTTTAATTTATCAATATGTATTTCCTTGGAGCACGGAAGGTAAGAACACGATGGGTTGATAAAATTGCAAATATAGCTATGCACCATGCCTTAAAAATATCAAAATTGTGTAAACAAAAAAAAAATGCTTTTAAAACGAAAGTGAAGGTGGTTTCTTATAACAATGTTTACTTATTCAAAGAAAGAAAATCCACTGACTATTTCAAGATACTTTACCAGGGCATTTCTTCCTGATAGAAGAAATGTTGTCATGCCGACATGACTTACAGGTAAGTACACAGCATTGATGTAATTGTTCCCATCCGGTACAGGGGTGGACAGGTATGGCCTGCACGTGTCCGCTGTGATTAGAACAAAAACACACATTATCCTCCCTTGGAAATCTGAATATATACAACGCCTTCAATAAATAATTTTTACCAAATGAAATATTCTTATACTTGTAAACTTGTCCATGCAACACACAAGCTGCGCTCACATTTTGCAAATTCTGCAAGCGACTCGTAAAATTGTACTGATCAAACGAAAATTAAAAGATAATCATTATATAACATGTAGATTTCGTGCATGTAGAAGTCGCGCCGTGTAAAAGCCATGTGTGAAATGGTGTTCGTTTTCTTTTCGTCCAGCAAGAAGAATTCGCTGAGTGACAAGACAAACTGCACCGTACGAACGCAGCTTAATAGGTCTATGTGTTTTGCTGAACAAAATCTCGGTTAACTGCATATTGATTGCACCTGAACAAAGCACATGCGCAAAAACTGACCTGGAACTACGACACACAAGCTTCTGGAGGATAGGCTTCTGGCCTTTTTTCTGATCTAATCTGCATTCACACAGACAGAGGCAAAGTGTAAAGGTATGACCCTTCGTCACGACTAGTCACGATCACCCGTGACGCTGGACATACCTGCCAGAATTCGGCTTGATCTGTTTTTCGCGACATTGTCCGGATGGCGGGCTGATGTAAGAAAAGCTTCATTCAGGGGAGACGTCAACCGCTGGAGAGACTGTGTGATACGCACAAACTCAGTTAGCATTCATGTAGATATATCCTATCAAATCTGCTGCATTTTTTTGACAGTTTGGTAACTTTATATATTACTTGTTTTATATATTGGATTGTTGTTTTGCGCTGTACTGAAAGATATATCACCTATACGATGTTCGGAAGGACTGGAGGAAACCGGGCAGATCACGGAGAAGCTCGCGACTATCCGCAAGTTGCTGGCGGACCTTTTCAGGTATGACCAAAAAGGAGGTCACCGTGTAGTGGGCTTGAACTCACAGCAATGTCACTGGTGAGAAGCACCTGGATCATTATGCTACACTAGCGTGATACATGTAACTCCATCGGCCTTGGAGGCCCCGGTGACTATGTGAGCATTCAGTGTCCATTTTTTAGGCATTTCCTATTTCGGTTATTTCTATTTCAAAATATCTCCTGTTTTTATTTTTTTTTTCATTTTTACAATGTTTCAAACGAAACTATTACTGAACATAAATTTTTCCTCACCTGAAACTGCTCCGCCATCTTGGTAATGTCTGTCTGTGGGTCTAGGGTGCAGAGTTCAGCGAACACACGTAGAAATTCCTCGCCAGAGACACAACTACTCCTCAGCACCAAAGCCTCGGCGAGGGCTTCGTGAAGGAATATGTATTGCTCCTTTGATAAACAAAACAACATTATGGTCAATGCCACAACTATGACGTCTTTTCATTAGCTATATCTAGTAATTGTAGCTCAGTAAACATGGCGGTGTGCTGAATCAGGTAACACACAGCATCAAGAAGGGTTACGTGCGATGTCCGTGAAATACCTTCAGGACAGCATAAAGGCTTGATTGTCTAGGAGATCAAATGGCAACACAGTTATTCTTCACAGTGCATAGGTTTTTGTGAACCAGGGCGGTAAAAGTTATATGCAACACAAAAATGCGTCAGAAGAGAACGCCATCAATAAACCTTAGGGAAAACATCAATCAAGGCGGAAGAAATAACAAGGCGGACTGTTGGGGGAAGTCTGCTGTAACAATGTTGCGGAACAAATATTAACTAACTGATTATGAGGTTCGGGATTTGTGAAAGACCATATTTACCAGCGCCTGGACCATGTTAACTCGCTGTTCCCGGAGCTGCCGGACACAGGCCGGCACATTCAGGACCCCCTCCTCCCGAGCCTGGTTGAGCAGGTAATCCAGGGCTATGTATGTTCCCGTACGCCCCACACCGGCACTGAATAATGGAGAGAAAAAACCCCCATCGAATACCCCATACTGCTTATTCAGTCAGCAGACACTTTGTTGCCAGTGTAGGTAAAGCTCGATGCCTGAGACTCAAATTGCAGAAAACTGAGTTGGTCCCTACCTCCGACTGATATTCGGCTTTAAAATTGATCGACATACACGTAACGTCTGGGGTAAAACTCCAGTTGAGTTTCTATCTATATTGCGCGTGTACAAGCTCTTAAATCTTGACATGCGCGGAACTTATAATCCAACTTAACAGAACTCGACTGCTGCGGTCGGTCCTAAACGTTTTTGTACGCAAAATACCGAATAAACGCGAACTCCAGTAGTTAAATACATACCGGTTCAATCCCAAGCCTTATGGTTACACCAGGGCATAGATTTTCATTACTATTTATGTACTAAATTTGCCAAGTTCACTGCCCAAAATATGTATTCCCAAACTTTCGTGTGTGGCCAGGCCATACATGACATGCAGCCTGGACCTAGCTTGACCACCATTTTTGTGAGCTGTTGCTCATGGACGCGACGTTATGGCATTTTGTGACCTTGTTCACCTCTAGGAGGTGGGTAATCAGGGTGAAAACAACCAAGTAATCCTGGTAGAAAGTGCTGAGTTCTATCTAAAGCAGAAAAAAATTTGATATGATTTAATTTTAACTACATGTATATGTAAATTGAGAGTATATAGAAATTTATAACTTTTCAACAATGTAGACTGTCTGTGTGGCAGTATTATCCAATCGCTACTCCAGCACCCTTCAACTGGGGACCAAATGTTGGACCCACTTGCTCGAATTCAGCACGTGGAACCTTATGCTTGGCAGCGCCTGGGACCAACCCGTTGCGATCAGTCGAGTTGAGTTGAGTAGGGTCTTAAGCTTTCCTGGATGCCGCCTTTACGACCCGAGGAAACGGTTCAGATTAGTCCGTACGAAAGCTGCTTTTGATTGTGACATGGGCAAGTGTGATAGTATTAAGTTTATCCGTCATACACGTTGTGCCCTGTATATGTAAGTAATCATTACATCACCAAAATACCCTGGTGGAAAAAAATATTCTGTTTTTGCCCTTCAATGATTATTATATTTGGGTCAACTGTAATTTTATGCTAACAGCAGTCATTATATAAAACTATGTCAATAGGGAGCGAACTGGTCGTTGGATTTTCCGATCTCTTGCCGCTTTTATCACACCACAATTCTAGTCGCCGTCGTATCAGTGGAATATTCTTGAGTATGGCGTAAAGCACCAATGCAACAAATCAATCAATCAGTTAATTCGAAGCCAAACATTACGCGTTACTTGTATGTATATATCGTCTCAAAAGCCAACCCCATCAAAAGTGTCCACAACTAAGCAAAAGCATAACTTGCAAGGTACAATATCGAAAAAATCAATAATCTATATAATGGAAGAAAACCGTCAATTTGTATCGACTGAATGTTTTGACCCATTATAACGAGTTTAACATACCGTCGTCATGACAGACCATTTAACACTATGGCTTCATGCTCTGTCGGAAGACACCCGGTTTACTGTATACCGACGAGTCGCCAGTGATGCGATCAGTACTGTCGGCCAAAGTGAGCCATGTACGAAATAAAAGTGTTGGCCAGACTGGAGAGTTTGATTGGATGAAGTGACTGGATCTTTTCATTAATATCCATGTTTGAAACCAAACTGTAGGTCATAGAACATAAGATCGATAATGTTTGCATGTAGGCTGACTATTTCATTTGTGAGAAATCTACAAAACGCTAGGTAATTTTTTATTGTTTGATATTCATATGTGGATAAGTTTGCATCAAAAACAGGCAAATTTAGAACATCAGTTCATATTTCACGAAGTTGATGTTAAATATGTCCAGCTATATCCACATATCCCACACTGTGTCTACGTTGTATTATGTACAGAAAAGGAGTCTTTTTATGTTTAAAACCGAAACATGAGCATTGTTGGCGTTTCAGGCTTTGCCACAAAGGTTTGCAAGTTGCGTATACTCAGACGATACGACCATTTCCAGATTATGTTAGCTGTATCTACTGGTACAGAACAAAATAGCACAAAAGAATTACTGAGGTGAGTACCTGCAATGTACGACGATTGGCCCGCTCATTGGTGTCTGGTAACCGTTAACTTTATCTCGGAATTCCAATAACGCAGTCGGGTGCGCAGGCGCACCGTGATCAGGCCAGGCCGTAAAGTGGAACTGCTTGACTGTGTAGCTTTCCGTCCTTTTCTAAACACCAAACAATACATGCCAGGCATGGCACCATATAAATTCAAATAATTCCATAATTAACAACAGGAGTTGACGTGACACCAAACACTACAAACTTGGAGATTCGTAGAATGTCTTTTATAGTTTATGCAGATTGGACAGATGTTGATAAACGTTGGGTAACATGATACAACTTTATAAGCTGTTTGTTTAATTTGCGGATACTATACACCTGCAATCGATATTTGAAATTATTGCGTTCACAAGCCAAATGGAAGAGTGGAAATCTGTCACTAGCAAGCTTAAATATATCGTTATTATTATGCGAAGTAACGCAGCTAAAATGGCCCATGTTTCGTTACGGATCACACTTATACATAGCAGATTTCTTAAGGCAAATATGCTCCCCATTCGCTCTCCTTGTGTGTCAAAAATACAGTTCTCACCGTAAAATCCAGGGAAAACTATTTATCTTGGTGTGTTTCAGCAACAAAGGTCCCATGGCAAAGTCGCCGTAAACCTCCTTCATCACTCACCTTGTCTTATGTCAGCAACAAAGCTCTGACGTTAAAATCCAGTTAATGCTCTTACTCCCCTCCTTCACCCACCTTGTTTTGTGTCAGTAACAAAGCTTTCACGTTCATATCCAGGTAAAGCTCTTCCCCCAGGTCTGTTGGCAATTTCTTACTCTCCTCCTTCACCCACCTTGCTGTGTGTCAGCTGCAGAGTTCTCACGGTAAAATCCGCGTAAAACTCTTCCTCCAGCAATGTCACCGTGACAAAACCAAAATCCCTTGCTCCTTCGTCAGGCCAGTATTGGCAGCACTTGGTCTACAGTACAGAAAATAAATTATGCAGAGATTTTCTCGCAGTATGAATTAAAACCATTGATGCCGTCACTATTCGTGATTAAACTGATGCTGTAAAATATTTTGTAACAACAGAATAGAAACTATAAATGGCACTAAATTCCGACACTGAACTTGTCATATGTATTCATCTGTGTAACATCAGTGTCAAGGAGCTATTTAGCCTGGAGCCATACGTACCTTTGTTGTCTCCTTTAAATTTGTCACCATAACAATCTTTCCGGACTTCTGTTCCCATATCATGCGCACAAAATCATTCAAAATGACGTCATTGGGACCTGCGCACACATGAGGCCACAGAACATTTTGTAGAAGTTGATGACAAAAAAAAAACACATTTGAATGTCAAATACTAAGAAATGACCAGCATTGTTAGAGTCACGCTTTGAATCTGGGAGCTTACGCTGTGTACTGCTCTCTAATTTGAATTTTTACGGTTTGAAGAAATTGGTACACGAAATTCTATGTTATTAACCTATTTCCTCTTCAGTTCTCTGTATTATTTACCTTGTGATGCGATGTATTTCTTAGGTTCGTTGTAACCCTAAAAATAGAAAATAAGGAGTTTATTAATAAATCGAAAAACTAATCTTTTAATACTTACGATTGCAGAAATGTCATGCTCGTCTGTCATATAAGTACCTTTCGGAAAAGTTACTTTAAAACATTTCAACTAATCCACAATTCTTCTTCTTTGTAATTCCGATTGTGCATTTATCAAAACACTCTTGTTTACTCATCAATTTAACCTCATTGTTGCTGTTCTTTTATTAGGGCCCACAGAGATTGCCATAAATACGGTAACCCACATTGATATAGCAGGCATTGATGTAATCGGTCTCCTTGTCGTCCGTCATAGACAATAACACCCGGGAATGGTCATCTAAAAGAAACATAAGACAGCGTTTATATTTAGCATAACAATGGATGCTTATTGCGACAGATGTTTCATTTTTTTGCACAACGATAATTTGCTTAATATTGTTCCTGAGTTAGACACTACAGTAAAATTGACAGAACTGATTGTGACTTGCAGACTGCAAATTTTGTCCCATAATTCAACAGTATATCGTTGTCTAATTATAGTACCACCGCTCAATTTGTCAGATTGGACGCAGTACAAAGATACCAACTACCATATAATGCAATTGCAACGTTCTCTGTGTTTCGATCTCAGGCAAGCAACCAGTGGACGGGCTTCTGTGGGAAAATAATATGTCTCATATCTCGAATAAGAAGAAATGCAAACAACTCACAAACTGGTAGATTCTGACAGGCTACACAAAGGGTCCAAAAATCACTAAATACCCATTGTTTCCTGTTGAGACGCTGAAGTGTTTGTGTATCACCTGAGTATTTTGTGAACACACACACACACCCAAAGGTGTCACGTACTACTAGCAAAGAACAAAGAAGTACACAAATTTGGACCCTTTTTGTTGACGGTGGGAAGGAGTTTCACGAGATATTGTTATTCCTGTCTCTTTATTTTCAATAATCTGAATTACTGTAAAGCATGTTTTATGTAACCGGGTCTTTAACAATCTGAATTGCTGTAAAGCATGTTTTATGTAACCGGGTCTTTAACAACGTTTAGAAATAGCTGTGGTGTAGGGATCTGGGCGTTATCTCAACACTTGTTTTTGCAGATGTGAATAAAAGCGTTAATGGGCGTCATTCTTGCCTGCGATGTCCATGTCAAGTGCTTCCTTTGTGTAGTTTCTCATATCTGTATTTTTTACATTAATGCAGCTGCTATGCTTTTGTTGGAAAAGAAAATTGGTTGCATGCATGCTGGTCAGGTGCTCGATTCCAAACAGCATACGGAACTAGTAAAGAAATCACACATAACACACATTTGTAGAATTTCATTTTTCCTGCAGTAATGGGTACTTTTGTGCTATTGTAAACATTGATTAATGAAGTGCTTTCCAGTTTCATAATTTTTTGGTTTTTCATATACTAAATTTCACTCTTTATACAGCTGTGCAATAAAAGCCGGTAATACATACACGCTACAAGTCCCCGATAGCGGCTTTTCTCTTTGTTCTCCGGTTTGTTCGCAGCTTCGTGCTTACCGTGCAAGCCAACAGGTACCTTCTGAAAGATTGAAGAGTTATACACACATAGAAACTCCTATGCAAACTTTATCACATTTTATTTTGTAATTTACACTCATGCTTAGAAACATCACCCGACGCCACAGGAAAACATACACCTTTTCTTCACCAGGTTTCTCCTGTAAATGCCACAAACGAACTGACCAAATGCTGACGTTCCCAACGTGTGAACAAAATTATAGACAAAGTCATCGAATTTCCACCGGTATAATTTGTATTTCGCTAATTCCTCTGCATTAGAGTAACCACTTATCTGTGTAGTAAGATGAAAGTACTTGTGATTAAGGTAAGCGATGCAAAAGAATAATGGAAACCCACATATTACTCAGGCAATGAGTACTAAGAATGTCCTTAAATATATATCAAATGTCTGAATGTGCTTTTACTTCGAATTCTTTCTTGAACCCATTCGCTCCTTTGTTCCGAATGACGTAGTCAGGGAAATCACCGACTGACACCAAGGTGGGGAATACGTTGGCGTTAACGTAAGGATTAAGGTCACCATGTGGTTCGTCTCCCAGATTATCGCCCTCTTCCTGGAACGCTACATGAATTAAATACGTGAAGTTTTGGTTTGAACATTTAGCCGCTTAATGACAATTTAACACTTGGCCTGGCAAAATCACTGTGAAAAATCAATAGCGTCTGTTAAACGCCGTGTAACCAGGTCACCTTTTC
The DNA here is from genome assembly GCA_016165875.1 of Acanthopleura granulata. Lineage (NCBI taxonomy): Eukaryota > Metazoa > Mollusca > Polyplacophora > Chitonida > Chitonidae > Acanthopleura > Acanthopleura granulata. The sequence goes on from JABBOT010000028.1 coordinate 1,409,576, forward strand.
TAATATACTACGCCATAGAAAAAGAATGACTTCTTTTGATATCAAAATAATGAATGCACTTGGCAAAACGTAATCAAGAGTTCCATAAATCTAATCTTCACTCACGAAAAACTGGATTTAGCAAAATCTTCCCCTAAATCCCTAATTCCCTAACAAGTCGTATATTTCATAAAATATGTCTTTGATTTTCTTAAAGGTTATCATAAACAATTGTCTTTGATTTTCTTAAAAGTTATCTGAAACAATTAAATGTTCAAGAGGAAGCCTTTCATAGGAATAAAAATTGATCTAAACACATTGAAACGAACTCTATATGCATACAGTTTATTTACATATAAGTAGGTGAAAAATTCTTCCGATAATCTCAATGAGACTGAACGTATATGATGCAAACGTTCATATTCAACGAGACTATTAGAAGAGTCAGTTTGGATGTCGATGTCCCTACCTCTGTTGTCCTGAGGCTGTCTCTCGGCTGCCTGGAATATGCTACCTTCTATTTGTTCCATTTGATCCTGGTCGTCATGTTTAGAGGTCTCTCTACGTCGTCGTCTGTAAGAGTTTACACCAAAAGTATGCCAACAAGGTTTAGTTGAATCTGTCGATCAAAGTTAACCACACAGAAACTGAAAACTACATAGGAAATGTACAACCGATTTTCGAATGCATGTGTATTCTCTAAGGCATAAAATATTCTTTGTCATTAAATACACCAGTAATGATAAGACGCAACGAAATAAGATTACTCTGCTGTTCCAAATATTATACCGGTTTCGAAACTTTTAACTTGTCGCCTTTATCCATTCCTCTATAAAATCGCTCCTACCAAATGTCAAAATTGCCTTTAGTCACTGATAGGTAAAGCGTCAAACTCTTCAAGTTGGTTTGTAGGACATCCATATCGCTACAAGGATAATACAGTGAGAATACTTTTATCTGATTCACGAGACTGAAGCCCGTGTTCTTGTTTCCGACGCCAACAAACCATTGTCTCCCAAGAGACAATAATTATTAAAGACGTGGCTATTTTGGATGATGGGCGGGGTACAAAATATTGTGACGGGCAACCCACTGGTTACAGAAACTGTGATCGACAAAACAGCGTTTGACACTGATATCCTTGAAGTTTCTCAGATTTGGGCATAACATAACCTGAATAAATACATTTCTATACCCTGTAGCCATATAATGTCGTGTTAATCGGGCTTCAGATTTCTGTGTTTGGAAATTATGTTATAAATGTACAAAAGTGTAGTCCTCTGGCACAGACACTATAAAGTCTTTGCTATCGTGTGGGTTTTTTTCGAACTGGCTAGAGTACAGCCGAGTGTAAATCGAATTACACTTTGTGCAAAATGACATCCGAGGCATCCGAGTTCATGTTGTCGAAAACAAGCTAACTGGGTTCAACACATTGATTAAAAAAGCAGCGTGACCGTATTTTATTTGACAACAATATGAATGTCCAATATACCGATGTGTAGAGCTTACATGTAACTCTTGATAGGCAATTTTGGTAGCAAGTATGACTGATTTTAAAGATATAGGCGGCAAGTTAAAACAAACAGACAAATGAGTTCGACTTGCACCTTTGCATTTTGATTTAATGGCCACGTGTAATCTAAACTACACGGCCGTCTTTTGATTGCTTTGATTGCTCAGCTTTGATTTCGACTAGTAAGAATGAAACAGTTTAAACAAATTATTTATGTTCAGAAGTCATATTAAAATCATGCGAACCTCAGTATGATAATGACAACTGCGGCCACAATGAGGGCCAAAGCCACAGCTGCGGCCACTCCACCGCCAACGTACGCGGGGTTAACATTTCTCCCAGTAGGCGATTTTACTTCTGTAGTGACAAGAGTGAAAATCAATAAATATCAAGTGGGGCGTCTTTTAGGGACAGTATTTGCTCAAAATGAAACGCAATTGTGGCCGGGAAAAGTACCGCAAACCAGGCACGAGGCAGAGATCGACAAAATTATGTGTACAATGGTGCCTCTTCGACTCCAGAAAGAGGACAGTGTTATAAAAGACACAAGTTTGATGATAGTCACAAGACCATTTGGCGATTTTCTAACGGAACTACATTTATTTACCTCATGAAAGTTCTACTTATTTGGTCAGCATCTAATGTAGAAAACCTTGCAAACGGAACTCCTAGTCAGGAAATCTTAACAGTAATATGCTATCCTTACTGTTTAACAAACTTATTTGGTATTTAGCGCCATGATTAAGAATTTTTCGCCTCTGTGACAGTGGTCAGTTTCAGAGTCTTAGGGAAGCGGAGTACAATACACATTTTCATTAAATACGGTTTCTGACCAACCATTTAACTTAAAGCCGTAGTCTAAGCAGCCTGACTTGGAATCGAACTCTCCACGCCGTCAATCAACTGTCTGACGGTCGTAGCGACCAGGAGATTAAACCATCTCAGCCTGCCAGGCCCTTGCAATTCATGAATACGTGGACAAATTTCTTGGATTTACATTCTTTACACTCCTTAACACTCCGTTGTTATCGACAGCCGTTTTAACACTATGCAACTTAATTTTTGTATTTTCATTATCATGCGACTTTTGACAACATCACCTGCCTTTAACCAAAACGGTGTGCAAATCAGTGCTGCAGACATTAAAAAGTTCACTGATAGCAGAAACCTCGAGTTTCCTCCACCCATAAAAATTACCGCTGTCTTATGGATGAATAATAATGTAGTGTGTCGTAAAACAACGCGCACGATAGATGAACAAATAACTATAAAAGTTCTGCACAAGTTAATACTCACGTGCCATACAGTCACTGCCGGAATACCACGGATCACATCGGGGATTCCCGTCCACTACAGGACAATACCCATTTGTTGCATTGCATTGGGTATTGTTGTAACATTGCCCACAACCTTCTAAGCAGTCAGCACCCCAGGTGTTGTTGCTACAATCTGCAAAGTGCATGAACTCACAGTCAGTGTTGTAATTAAAACATAGTTGTATCCTTATGAAGACTTCCACTTATTTTACTTCGTGTGATTACAAACCTTTATATTTAACATGCAGTGTAGTTTCTAATTGTCCGGTACCTTAAAATGGGGTAATTTCGGACGGCTTTAAGAATGTAGAGAGCTGAAAATTGAAAAAAAATTCCCTTCCACTTTTTAACCTTAGATTACACTCAGCACGGAAACACTTTTGCCAAGGCGTCTCAGTACAACGGCAGCACTTAGCGTGAAAGCAAAGAATGGTGATTAAATACTGGAGCCACTAAAAGAGTTTTGTGTGTAATTTCAGTAACTTCTTTTTAAATGCCTCTATATATTTGAGAAATTTATCATTCCACTCCTTCGCACAACAATATTACTACACGTATAACATTTAATATTTGAAACAGCAAAAAAAGTATTACCGGAATTAGGTATACCAAATCTAAAATGGTTGTCAACAAACTACTTTTTGTCTACCATTCTTACAAAATGACTTTTACTGAACTTAACTTGGGAAGGACAACGTCCACTGTTGTGGAGAGGTGGCCACGCAAAACTGACTGATCAGTTAAAAGTATTTGGGAACATCTTTATATTAACCTTTCAATTTTTGCATCTATAATTCCAAACAGCCAACGCTTGGCAACTGCAAACTACAATACCATTTGTCTGCTAATTTAACGCACTACACAATAACGGCACCAGCAATAGTTGTCGTGTAGTAGATATATATTTGTTTCAATATCGTTCGAAAGAAATGCTGATAACTTCGGAATTCACGCATTCTTCATTCTTATGCACATTCGTCGTGGAGGTAATTCTGTCATTTACAGCGAATTTAGTCTTTGTTGAGGCCTTTACCCCAGGATCACGAAGATACCTTAGACATAAACCAGTCTTAGCCCTAACTTGTGTTATTAATCCAAGATTTAAGTTGCACACAGAAGCTAATCTTAATTTTGACATGGAGCTCGAGAAACTACTGTCAGAAGTGAAATAAAAATCCTGCAGGCGAGTCACAATTTTAGCGTAAACTGTTTTAAATCATGATTAAGAATGACATATAGGCCTAAGACATCCTTGTAATTCAGAGATCTGTATTTTTTTGTGCTTTCTGAGAAAAATTTGGCCAGGAGGAATTACATATTGGCCAAAAAAGCCGCTAAGAACAAAATTTCGAATCGCCAAAGCAAAAAAAAAGAAAAAAAAATGTCCAAGATCACTCTAGGGGATTCCCCTCCTATACAGGGAAATCGACAATTATTTAAGCAGACTGTATATTGTTGTAACATTGTACAAAACGATGGAAACGGTCGGCGCCTCAAGTGTTTTAGTGCATTCTGTAAAATGCCAAAAGGGGACGCCGTACATAAAAAACGTAACGAATGAACCACATCCGGTGGCTGAATTGCTTATACAATTACATGCAGATATATACATGTGGTAGGCAGTTTGAAGGATAAAACCGAATTACATAAAATCATGTCAGCCCTAAGCCTTAAATAACAGGTCTGTGTCACACGTCAGACAGCTGTATCCTAGATTACATGTGGCTGATCTTCGCCAAAAACGCACAAACATCGTCTCACAGAGAGACGTTCTCTCAGAACAGTTCTCACATCCCTTCCCACAGCCTACACATGCGCAATTCAAATAACTGGATTCAAGGTTTGCCCCCGAGTTAAAGAGTTCTGAAGTACTAAAGAGATAATTTTACCACCTCGACGTTGTAACGCGTGCTCGTGCAGCTTATAGGGAAGACGCCCTCCTTTTGCATGATCGCCTTTACTCTATCTAGACCAAGTTATACGTGTATGAAAATGATCTTGCACTTCATTGTGAATATTTATCAAGATTGATCCCCAACTATTACCCCCACTCCCTTTTTCGTTCACCTCACACCCTCTACCAACCCTCCATATTTCCTCAAGAAACTTAACAAGCGACTAATTATGAAATGGAATCTTTCTGAACAAAACACTTTCAGGGTATATGCATGAGAACCTAGGTCATATATTATTATTCTCCAAGGCCTACATGTCAGACTTACGTCACCAATGTGCCATTATGTCTTGTCATTCTTCGATATGCAAAATAACACAAAAACATTAAATATGCTGATAGCATGCCTGTTTGGCAGTTAAGGTGTTTCTTATTTCTGATGAAATTTCGTTGAATGTGTTTCCTGTGTATGAGAATAGAAATGTCCCATTTTGGGACACTGACTGTGGGCAGGTGAAATTCGGGAGGGGTTTAGAAATTCTTAACATGGCTGAACTCCAGGTGATGAGAATTGTTAATCTCTCACTTGCTCTTCAACAAGTGGTGCTTTTTAAAGAAACAAAGAGAATATTAATTTATGCTCAATTTATCTTTAGAGAATGGAAATTTAAACACCTTTATAAACAGATCATTATTTATCAGATACACAAAGTATCAATCTCGGTCGGCTCACAGATACAGCTTTGTAATTATATCTTTCCGACGAGGCATACATTATTTACACATGCTCAATTTGAGCACAGTTGTTTACTGGGTTTGCTCCGAATTGAAGAGCGCTGAGGTATTGATCAGATAACACTGTCAAAACATATAGCTGTTAATACGCTATAAAGTTCCGCATTGTTCTTTTACTCCAGGAAAAATATATTAGAAGTCTGCTTTCGAAAGAACTGAAACCTTTGTTGCACACGCTTACCACCCCCGTCTGGGTGTGCTCATGTACATGTCATCCTCAAATATGTCATTCCCACCAGTCTGTGTGAGTTGGCAAAGTGACAGCTGTGTAGTTTAGCATGCCCTGAGTAGGGTGTAACTTCGCATGTTAAGGGTAATTATACGTCTCTTTAATAATTCCTTGCTGTATCAACAATGGTTTTTCGGCATTGGTTTACTTCATTTTGACGTAGTTATTTTCCTCAGAAAAGCATACCGTTAGTTACGGTGTAATTAATACATGGGCCTAGAGACAATGTAGAGGCGTTGTTGTAGCACTAAGTTTTACAAAACCATGAAGGTTCTACATTTTAGGACATAGTCATAGGAGCAGAGAAACTACCTGCAAATATTTATGGGAGTAGAAAGGGGTTTAATGGGGCCTTCAGACATTACAGATCGACATAAATCCCACTGTGTGGTTAACAGCGGCAGTTTTAAAAGTATCATATTCGTTTTCCTCTCAGTAATGGCAAGATGTGATCAAATGATATATAACAGGAACAAATCGCGTTGCGCAAATGTATACTCACGCGTACTACAGTTACTACCGGAATACCCCAGAGCACACCGGGGATTCCCCTCCTCTGCAGGACAATCCCCATTTGTTGTGTTACATTGGTTATTGTTGTAACAGTGTCCGCAATGCTGCATGCAGTCGGCGCCCCACGTGTTGTTGGTGCATTCTGTAAAATACATAAATGCATACACTACGCTGTTTATTCCATTTTGCCTACTAAAATTTCAACTCATCTATGTGATTTGTAATGTTGACGTATACGCACAAAAGCCATTAGCAAACGTCATGCTACTATCACAAACATACGTAATTTGACGTGAAACGCTGAGGTAAACTGCATGTGTAGGGTGACTCAAGTGTGATTTAGGAATGACTAACACTTTAAAACACTGAGCACATTGTACGTCTGCGATAGGTTTCCGACACTGAAAGAATTCAGCTAACAAGGAACAAGAAGCGAAAGCAGATTAATAAGTTTATGATCACAAAACATAAAATTTGTAATGAATTACCAAAATCCTGTGACTAATTCAATATAGTGTGAAATGTAAATATATATGTTAGCCAATGATATTAAAAGACAGTGATCACAACACATAAGGCTTATGATTAATCATCACCGTCCTGTGACTAATTCAGATATCATAAGAATTGCAAATATAAATGTTAACCAATGAGAAAACCGAACTATAGAAGATAATGTCAGCAATAAACCTCGGATAAACAACCGACCTAGATCACACTTCGGAGGGCTGTATCCCAGCATGCACATGGGCTTTCTCTGTGGACAGTGGCCGGATATCGTGTCACAGACGGACGATCCTTCAGCACAGTTCCCGCACCTCTCCCCACAGTCAGGTCCGTACGTCCCATTAGCACATACTGATGAATTCAGAAGTCAAAATCAGACACACAGAGGGAATGAGATTTAGGGTCACCGTATCGCTACAGTTCCAAGAATAATATATTAAAGTGCACTAACATAGTATTGTATAACACTATACCAGTTTCTTTGATAAATAACAGATGTACTGGGTTGAATGATGTATGACTCAATTCCGCAGTGTGTGCCTGTGCAAACATGAAGCATGCAATTCATGTATTCATGTCTTCGCGTATTTTACCTTCATTTCACCTCACTTGACCTGTATGAAGGGTGTAGGTTGGGTGTGAGTCTAATGTCGTCTGTATGCTTCAGGGCTCTGGAATGTCGACGTACGTTGTTGTTCTTACTATGGGCTCAAAATACAATGTATGATTAGGATCTAGTAGAAACGTAAATGAGAAGATCTATGTCTATCTCTTCTTTGTATATATATAAATTAGATATGAATTTAACACTTAAGACATGTAAAATATCTCAAAAGCTGTCGTCCCAAGTTGGAAATTTATAAGTTTTCTAATTTCATAATATTTAACGCCCTGTTCAGGATGTTCATACTTTATGACAGAAGTCAGGTTTTTTTTCTATAATTAGAGGAGAAGACAGTGGCCGCAGCAAGCCACTGACTTTCACCAGGTAAGTGACAAATTTCTTACCTTAAACCTGCAGGCGAAAAAGGCTTGGTACGAAAAAGGCAAGAAAATGAAATGTGATTAGACAGCAAAGCGAATTGTTAGAATTCTCATAACTACGTCGGTCTGGTAATGCCTTGCTTGTCTTTACAAAAGGGTTCAATGCATCTTTTTTTCTTGGTTGATATCTATGTTTGCACAGACAGTACTTTAAGCGGAATGGGTGTTTGGTGGGGAGGGGGGGGGGGCATCTGAGTCATGGCACCTTGCACATATGTCAGACGGTTTATGCTTTATGCTCCTGTTTATCGAGGTGATCAGAAAGAATGAATGAAGGAGGCTTTACTCCACGTTGGCAATATCTCAGCCATAGCGAGGACCAGAAAGAAGGCCAGAGCTCTATTCATAAATTTTGCCATATAGATAATAGGTATTTCAAATTTCGAGCCAGTTAGAACATTGTTATGTCTGTACTCACAGGGCCCAGATAAATGATGTCGTGTGTTCAGACCAAACACTACCTGGTTCGGCTGCTGTCTAAAGTCACGAGGTTTGTCAGCTTACGGATGAACAGCAATTGCATAGCTCTGTTACTGGTATACCACAAGCTAATATGGCGTTGTTCACTAATTGACTGTATGCGCTTTGGAGAGCCATTTTCTCTCTTCACGTTTCTTTCAAGTTATTTCTCACATATCTATGATCGTGTGTTTGCAAGTTGAGGAGAGTGTTCCTCAGCCTATGTATACTTCATACATGAAGAAATTTAAACTTTCATTTTGATCAGAACAAGTCAGCGAAAAGATACATTTCGTTGAAAATAACTCATTTGTGTTCGTTAGAATTATTTATGAATATACCACTGACTAATATTCAATCTCTGTCTCCCTATCCGCCCTAAATCGTAATAAGACGTTCAAGTGCTACATCAGATTTATTTGCTGTTATTAGAATGCTGTCATCATGGAAATATACCGAAAATCTGCACTTCACACAGAGTAAGAGGTCGAGTATTGTTGATCATAATCTTCACGGTGTCCCCTCTAATCGGACCGCCAGCGTTACAAGTTCCGTTGATGGTGTTCCCCGGGCCGCTATGGTTCGTGGGAATTATTTCAGGCGTCAGATTTTCTCGACTCAAAATTGTCAACGACTGAATTAGGCCTATTGATGGAGGGCTTGCCATTATTGCTTCTCATATTCCCATAACAGAAAGGCTTGGGATTAAGTGTGTTTGAGACATTAGGACCCGATAGAGTGGAAAAGGTAGTGGAATTTGCCTCATGAAGTTAAATACTTAATAAAACTTTGCTAAGAACGTGATTAGACTTTTACATGAATAAACGAGTAGTTCTTTCAAGCATGTAGTGAGTGTTTCTTAATTTACAAACACAGAAGATAAATTACAGATTATGATGTGTCGTTTTAATATCTGGCGGTGCTTATGATGACTTCGTCGCTTTTGTTTCCTTTTTTCACTTGGTCACACTTAACTTACTCAGTCAAGCTAAGTCACAGAATAACCAACACACCCAAATAAGTGTCGTCCACTCACGTGAGGCAGAGTGAGTAAATTCATAATGAGTAAATTCAGTGAAATATCGGTGTAATGAAAGAGGAGTGGCAGAAGAATGGGATTCACGCAAACATTACTCTGCGAGATACAAAACACTGGTTATCAACGGACACACTAAAAGTTACATGTTAATTTTCCATCTCAATTATCAGAGGATTTGCGACATGAAATGCCATAATCCAAAAGAAACAAACAAAAAAAAAGAATCAGAAAACAAACAAAAACAAGAATGTCCAAGATCACTCTAGGGGATTCCCCTCCTAAACAGTACAATCCCCTATTATTTAAGGAGACTGTATATTGTTGTAACATTGTACACAATGATGGAAACGGTCGGCGCCTCAAGTGTTTTTAAGTGCATTCTGTAAAATACCAAAAGAGGACGCCGTACATAAAAAATGTAACGAGTGACCCACATCCTGTGGCTGAATTGCTTATACAATTACATGCAGATATACACGTGTTAGGCAATGTCAAAGATAAAACCGAATTACATAAAATCATGTCAGCTCTAAGCCTTAAATAACAGGCCTGTGTCACACGTCAGACAGCTGTATCCTAGATTACATGTGGCTGATCTTCGCCAAAAACGCACAAACATCGTCTCACAGAAAGACGTTCTCTCAGAACAGTTCTCACATCCCTTCCCACAGCCTACACATGCGCAATTCAAATAACTGGATTCAAGGTTTGCCCCCGAGTTAAAGAGTTCTGAAGTACTAAAGAGCTAATTTTACCACCTCGACGTTGTAACGCGTGCTCGTGCAGCTTATAGGGAAGACGCCCTCCTTTTGCATGATCGCCTTTACTCTATCTAGACCAAGTTATACGTGTATGAAAATGATCTTGCACTTCATTGTGAGTATTTATCAAGATTGATCCCCAACTATTACCCCCACTCCCTTTTTCGTTCACCTCACACCCTCTACCAACCCTCCATATTTCCTCAAGAAACTTAACAAGCGACTAATTATGAAATGGAATCTTTCTGAACAAAACACTTTCAGGGTATATGCATGAGAACCTAGGTCATATATTATTATTCTCCAAGGCCTACATGTCAGACTTACGTCACCAATGTGCCATTATGTCTTGTCATTCTTCGATATGCAAAATAACACAAAAACATTAAATATGTTGATAGCATGCCTGTTTGGCAGTTAAGGTGTTTCTTATTTCTGATGAAATTTCGTTGAATGTGTTTCCTGTGTATGAGAATAGAAATGTCCCATTTTGGGACACTGACTGTGGGCAGGTGAAATTCGGGAGGGGTTTAGAAATTCTTAACATGGCTGAACTCCAGGTGATGAGAATTGTTAATCTCTCACTTGCTCTTCAAAAAGTGGTGCTTTTTAAAGAAACAAAGAGAATATTAATTTATGCTCAATTTATCTTTAGAGAATGGAAATTTAAACACCTTTATAAACAGATCATTATTTATCAGATACAAGAAGTATCAATCTCGGTCGGCTCACAGATACAGCTTTGTAATTATATCTTTCCCCCGAGGCATACATTATTTACACATGCTCAATTTGAGCACAGTTGTTTACTAGGTTTGCTGCGAACTGAAGAGCGCTGAGGTATTGATCAGATAACACTGTCAAAACATATAGCTGTTAATACGCTATAAAGTTCCGCATTGTTCTTTTACTCCATCGAAAATATATTAGAAGTCTGCTTTCGAAAGAACTGAAACCTTTGTTGCACACGCTTACCACAACCTTCTGGGTGTGCTCATGCACATGTCATCCTCAAACATGTCATTCCCACCAGTCTGTTTGACTTGGCAAAGTGACAGCTGTGTAGTTTAGCATGCCCTGAGTAGGGTGTAACTTCGCATGTTAAGGGTAATTATACGTCTCTTTAATAATTCCTTGCTGTATCAACAATGGTTTTTCGGCATTGGTTTACTTCATTTTGATGTAGTTATTTTCCTCGGAAAAGCATACCGTTAGTTACGGTGTAAACAATACATGGGCCTAGAGACAATGTAGAGGCGTTGTTGTAGCACTAAGTTTTACAAAACCATGAAGGTTCTACATTTTAGGACATAGTCATAGGAGCAGAGAAACTACCTGCAAATATTTATGGGAGTAGAAAGGGGTTTAATGGGGCCTTCAGACATTACAGATCGACATAAATCCCACTGTGTGGTTAACAGCGGCAGTTTTAAAAGTATCATATTCGTTTTCCTCTCAGTAAAGGCAAGATGTGATCAAATGATATATAACAGGAACAAATCGCGTTGCGCAAATGTATACTCACGCGTACTACAGTTACTACCGGAATACCCCAGAGCACACCGGGGATTCTCCCCCTCCTCTGCAGGACAATCCCCATTTGTTGTGTTACATTGGTTATTGTTGTAACAGTGTCCACAATGCTGCATGCCCCACGTGTTTAGGGTGCATTCTGTAAAATACATAATTGCATACACTACGCTGTTTATTCCATTTTGCCTACTAAAATTTCAACTCATCTATGTGATTTGTAATGTTGCCGTATACGCACAAAAGCCGTTAGCAAACGTCATGCTACTATCACAAACATACGTAATTTGACGTGAAACGCTGAGGTAAACTGCATGTGTAAGGTGACTCAAGTGTGATTTAGGAATCACTAACACTCTAAAACACTGAGCACATTGTACGTCTGCGATAGGTTTCCGACACTGAAAGAATTCAGCTAACAAGGAACAAGAAGCGAAAGCAGATTAATAAGTTTATGATCACAAAACATAAAATTTGTAATGAATTATCAAAATCCTGTGACTAATTCATTATAGCATGAAATGTAAAGATATATGTTAGCCAATGATATTAAAAGATAGTGATCACAACACATAAGGCTTATGATTAATCATCACCGTCCTGTGACTAATTCAGATATCATAAAAATTGCAAATATAAATGTTAACCAATGAGAAAACCGAACGATAGAAGATAATGTCAGCAATAAACCTCGGATATATAACCGACCTAGATCACACTTCGGAGGGCTGTATCCCAGCATGCACATGGGCTTTCTCTGTGGACAGTGGCCGGATATCGTGTCACAGACGGACGATCCTTCAGCACAGTTCCCGCACCTCTCCCCACAGTCAGGTCCGTACGTCCCATTAGCACATACTGATCAATTCAGAAATCAAAATCAGACACACAGAGGGAATGAGATTTAGGGTCACCGTATCGCCACAGTTCCAAAAATAATATATTAAAGTGCACTAACATAGTATTGTATAACACTATACCAGTTTCTTTGATAAATAACAGATGTACTGGGTTGAATGATGTATGACTCAATTCCGCATTGTGTCCCTGTGCAAACATGAAGCTTGCAATTCATGTATTCATGTCTTCGCGTATTTTACCTTCATTTCACCTCACTTGACCTGTATGAAGGGTGTAGGTTGGGTGTGAGTCTAATGTCGTCTGTATGCTTCAGGGCTCTGGAATGTCGACGTACGTTGTTGTTCTTACTATGGGCTCAAAATACAATGTATGATTAGGATCTAGTAGAAACGTAAATGAGAAGATCTATGTCTATCTCTTCTTTGTATATATATAAATTAGATATGAAATTAACACTTAAGAAATGTAAAATATCTCAAAAGCTGTCGTCCCAAGTTGGAAATTTATAAGTTTTCTAATTTCATAATATTTAACGCCCTGTTCAGGATGTTCATACTTTATGACAGAAGTCAGGTTTTTTTTCTATAATTAGAGGAGAAGACAGTGGCCGCAGCAAGCCACTGACCTTCACCAGGTAAGTGACAAATTTCTTACCTTAAACCTGCAGGCGAAAAAGCCTTGGTACGAAAAAGGCAAGAAAATGAAATGTGATTAGACAGCAAAGCGAATTGTTAGAATTCTCATAACTACGTCGGTCTGGTAATGCCTTGCTTGTCTTTACAAAAGGGTTCAATGCATCTTTTTTCTTGGTTGATATCTATGTTTGCACAGACAGTACTTTAAGCGGAATGGGTGTTTGGTGGGGAGGGGGGGGGGCATCTGAGTCATGGCACCTTGCACATATGTCAGACGGTTTATGCTTTATGCTCCTGTTTATCGAGGTGATCAGAAAGAATGAATGAAGGAGGCTTTACTCCACGTTGGCAATATCTCAGCCATAGCGAGGACCAGAAAGAAGGCCAGAGCTCTATTCATAAATTTTGCCATATAGATAATAGGTATTTCAAATTTCGAGCCAGTTAGAACATTGTTATGTCTGTACTCACAGGGCCCAGATAAATGATGTCGTGTGTTCAGACCAAACACTACCTGGTTCGGCTGCTGTCTAAAGTCACGAGGTTTGTCAGCTTACGGATGAACAGCAATTGCATAGCTCTGTTACTGGTATACCACAAGCTAATATGGCGTTGTTCACTAATTGACTGTATGCGCTTTGGAGAGCCATTTTCTCTCTTCACGTTTCTTTCAAGTTATTTCTCACATATCTATGATCGTGTGTTTGCAAGTTGAGGAGAGTGTTCCTCAGCCTATGTATACTTCATACATGAAGAAATTTAAACTTTCATTTTGATCAGAACAAGTCAGCGAAAAGATACATTTCGTTGAAAATAACTCATTTGTGTTCGTTAGAATTATTTATGAATATACCACTGACTAATATTCAATCTCTGTCTCCCTATCCGCCCTAAATCGTAATAAGACGTTCAAGTGCTACATCAGATTTATTTGCTGTTATTAGAATGCTGTCATCATGGAAATATACCGAAAATCTGCACTTCACACAGAGTAAGAGGTCGAGTATTGTTGATCATAATCTTCACGGTGTCCCCTCTAATCGGACCGCCAGCGTTACAAGTTCCGTTGATGGTGTTCCCCGGGCCGCTATGGTTCGTGGGAATTATTTCAGGCGTCAGATTTTCTCGACTCAAAATTGTCAACGACTGAATTAGGCCTATTGATGGAGGGCTTGCCATTATTGCTTCTCATATTCCCATAACAGAAAGGCTTGGGATTAAGTGTGTTTGAGACATTAGGACCCGATAGAGTGGAAAAGGTAGTGGAATTTGCCTCATGAAGTTAAATACTTAATAAAACTTTGCTAAGAACGTGATTAGACTTTTACATGAATAAACGAGTAGTTCTTTCAAGCATGTAGTGAGTGTTTCTTAATTTACAAACACAGAAGATAAATTACAGATTATGATGTGTCGTTTTAATATCTGGCGGTGCTTATGATGACTTCGTCGCTTTTGTTTCCTTTTTTCACTTGGTCACACTTAACTTACTCAGTCAAGCTAAGTCACAGAATAACCAACACACCCAAATAAGTGTCGTCCACTCACGTGAGGCAGAGTGAGTAAATTCATAATGAGTAAATTCAGTGAAATATCGGTGTAATGAAAGAGGAGTGGCAGAAGAATGGGATTCACGCAAACATTACTCTGCGAGATACAAAACACTGGTTATCAACGGACACACTAAAAGTTACATGTTAATTTTCCATCTCAATTATCAGAGGATTTGCGACATGAAATGCCATAATCCAAAAGAAACAAACAAAAAAAAGAATAAGAAAACAAACAAAAACAAGAATGTCCAAGATCACTCTAGGGGATTCCCCTCCTAAACAGTACAATCCCCTATTATTTAAGGAGACTGTATATTGTTGTAACATTGTACACAATGATGGAAACGGTCGGCGCCTCAAGTGTTTTTAGTGCATTCTGTAAAATACCAAAAGAGGACGCCGTACATAAAAAATGTAACGAGTGACCCACATCCTGTGGCTGAATTGCTTATACAATTACATGCAGATATACACGTGTTAGGCAATGTCAAAGATAAAACCGAATTACATAAAATCATGTCAGCTCTAAGCCTTAAATAACAGGCCTGTGTCACACGTCAGACAGCTGTATCCTAGATTACATGTGGCTGATCTTCGCCAAAAACGCACAAACATCGTCTCACAGAGAGACGTTCTCTCAGAACAGTTCTCACATCCCTTCCCACAGCCTACACATGCGCAATTCAAATAACTGGATTCAAGGTTTGCCCCCGAGTTAAAGAGTTCTGAAGTACTAAAGAGCTAATTTTACCACCTCGACATTGTAACGCGTGCTCGTGCAGCTTATAGGGAAGACGCCCTCCTTTTGCATGATCGCCTTTACTCTATCTAGACCAAGTTATACGTGTATGAAAATGATCTTGCACTTCATTGTGAATATTTATCAAGATTGATCCCCAACGATTACCCCCACTCCCTTTTTCGTTCACCTCACACCCTCTACCAACCCTCCATATTTCCTCAAGAAACTTAACAAGCGACTAATTATGAAATGGAATCTTTCTGAACAAAACACTTTCAGGGTATATGCATGAGAACCTAGGTCATATATTATTATTCTCCAAGGCCTACATGTCAGACTTACGTCACCAATGTGCCATTATGTCTTGTCATTCTTCGATATGCAAAATAACACAAAAACATTAAATATGCTGATAGCATGCCTGTTTGGCAGTTAAGCTGTTTCTTATTTCTGATGAAATTTCGTTGAATGTGTTTCCTGTGTATGAGAATAGAAATGTCCCATTTTGGGACACTGACTGTGGGCAGGTGAAATTCGGGAGGGGGTTAGAAATTCTTAACATGGCTGAACTCCAGGTGATGAGAATTGTTAATCTCTCACTTGCTCTTCAACAAGTGGTGCTTTTTAAAGAAACAAAGAGAATATTAATTTATGCTCAATTTATCTTTAGAGAATGGAAATTTAAACACCTTTATAAACAGATCATTATTTATCAGATACAAGAAGTATCAATCTCGGTCGGCTCACAGATACAGCTTTGTAATTATATCTTTCCCCCGAGGCATACATTATTTACACATGCTCAATTTGAGCACAGTTGTTTACTAGGTTTGCTGCGAACTGAAGAGCGCTGAGGTATTGATCAGATAACACTGTCAAAACATATAGCTGTTAATACGCTATAAAGTTCCGCATTGTTCTTTTACTCCATCGAAAATATATTAGAAGTCTGCTTTCGAAAGAACTGAAACCTTTGTTGCACACGCTTACCACAACCTTCTGGGTGTGCTCATGCACATGTCATCCTCAAACATGTCATTCCCACCAGTCTGTTTGACTTGGCAAAGTGACAGCTGTGTAGTTTAGCATGCCCTGAGTAGGGTGTAACTTCGCATGTTAAGGGTAATTATACGTCTCTTTAATAATTCCTTGCTGTATCAACAATGGTTTTTCGGCATTGGTTTACTTCATTTTGATGTAGTTATTTTCCTCGGAAAAGCATACCGTTAGTCACGGTGTAATTAATACATGGGCCTAGAGACAATGTAGAGGCGTTGTTGTAGCACTAAGGTTTACAAAACCATGAAGGTTCTACATTTTAGGACATAGTCATAGGAGCAGAGAAACTACCTGCAAATATTTATGGGAGTAGAAAGGGGTTTAATAGGGCCTTCAAACATTACAGATCGAGATAAATCCCACTGTGTGGTTAACAGCGGCAGTTTTAAAAGTATCATATTCGTTTTCCTCTCAGTAATGGCAAGATGTGATCAAATGATATATAACAGGAACAAATCGCGTTGCGCAAATGTATACTCACGCGTACTACAGTTACTACCGGAATACCCCAAAGCACACCGGGGATTCCCCTCCTCTGCAGGACAATCCCCATTTGTTGTGTTACATTGGTTATTGTTGTAACAGTGTCCACAATGCTGCATGCAGTCGGCGCCCCACGTGTTGTTGGTGCATTCTGTAAAATACATAATTGCATACACGACGCTGTTTATTTCATTTTATCTACTAAAATTTCAACTCATCTATGTGATTTGTAATGTTGCAGTATACGCACAAAAGCCGTTAGCAAACGTCATGCTACTATCACAAACATACGTAATTTGACGTGAAACGCTGAGGTAAACTGCTTGTGTAAGGTGACTCAAGTGTGATTTAGGAATGACTAACACTCTAAAACACTGAGCACATTGTACGTCTGCGATAGGTTTCCGACACTGAAAGAATTCAGCTAACAAGGAACAAGAAGCGAAAGCAGATTAATAAGTTTATGATCACAAAACATAAAATTTGTAATGAATTACCAAAATCCTGTGACTAATTCATTATAGCATGAAATGTAAAGATATATGTTAGCCAATGATATTAAAAGATAGTGATCACAACACATAAGGCTTATGATTAATCATCACCGTCCTGTGACTAATTCAGATATCATAAAAATTGCAAATATAAATGTTAACCAATGAGAAAACCGAACGATAGAAGATAATGTCAGCAATAAACCTCGGATATATAACCGACCTAGATCACACTTCGGAGGGCTGTGTCCCAGCATGCACATGGGCTTTCTCTGTGGACAGTGGCCGGATATCGTGTCACAGACGGACGATCCTTCAGCACAGTTCCCACAACTCTCCCCACAGTCAGATCCGTACGTCCCATTAGCACATACTGATCAATTCAGAAATCAAAATCAGACACACAGAGGGAATGAGATTTAGGGTCACCGTATCGCCACAGTTCCAAAAATAATATATTAAAGTGCACTAACATAGTATTGTATAACACTATACCAGTTTCTTTGATAAATAACAGATGTACTGGGTTGAATGATGTATGACTCAATTCCGCATTGTGTCCCTGTGCAAACATGAAGCTTGCAATTCATGTATTCATGTCTTCGCGTATTTTACCTTCATTTCACCTCACTTGACCTGTATGAAGGGTGTAGGTTGGGTGTGAGTCTAATGTCGTCTGTATGCTTCAGGGCTCTGGAATGTCGACGTACGTTGTCGTTCTTACTATGGGCTCAAAATACAATGTATGATTAGGATCTAGTAGAAACGTAAATGAGAAGATCTATGTCTATCTCTTCTTTGTATATATATAAATTAGATATGAAATTAACACTTAAGAAATGTAAAATATCTCAAAAGCTGTCGTCCCAAGTTGGAAATTTATAAGTTTTCTAATTTCATAATATTTAACGCCCTGTTCAGGATGTTCATACTTTATGACAGAAGTCAGGTTTTTTTTCTATAATTAGAGGAGAAGACAGTGGCCGCAGCAAGCCACTGACCTTCACCAGGTAAGTGACAAATTTCTTACCTTAAACCTGCAGGCGAAAAAGGCTTGGTACGAAAAAGGCAAGAAAATGAAATGTTATTAGACAGCAAAGCGAATTGTTAGAATTCTCATAACTACATCGGTCTGGTAATGCCTTGCTTGTCTTTACAAAAGGGTTCAATGCATCTTTTTTCTTGGTTGATATGTATGTTTGCACAGACAGTACTTTAAGCGGAATGGGTGTTTGGTGGGGAGGGGGGGGGGCATCTGAGTCATGGCACCTTGCACATATGTCAGACGGTTTATGCTTTATGCTCCTGTTTATCGAGGTGATCAGAAAGAATGAATGAAGGAGGCTTTACTCCACGTTGGCAATATCTCAGCCATAGCGAGGACCAGAAAGAAGGCCAGAGCTCTATTCATAAATTTTGCCATATAGGTAATAGGTATTTCAAATTTCGAGCCAGTTAGAACATTGTTATGTCTGTACTCACAGGGCCCAGATAAATGATGTCGTGTGTTCAGACCAAACACTACCTGGTTCGGCTGCTGTCTAAAGTCACGAGGTTTGTCAGCTTACGGATGAACAGCAATTGCATACCTCTGTTACTGGTATACCACAAGTTAATATGGCGTTGTTCACTAATTAACTGTATGCGCTTTGGAGAGCCATTTTCTCTCTTCACGTTTCTTTCAAGTTATTTCTCACATATCTATGATCGTGTGTTTGCAAGTTGAGGAAAGTGTTCCTCAGCCTATGTATACTTCATACATGAAGAAATTTAAACTTTCATTTTGATCAGAACAAGTCAGCGAAAAGATACATTTCGTTGAAAATAACTCATTTGTGTTCGTTAGAATTATTTATGAATATACCACTGACTAATATTCAATCTCTGTCTCCCTATCCGCCCTAAATCGTAATAAGACGTTCAAGTGCTACATCAGATTTATTTGTTGTTATTAGAATGCTGTCATCATGGAAATATACCGAAAATCTGCACTTCACACAGAGTAAGAGGTCGAGTATTGTTGATCATAATCTTCACGGTGTCCCCTCTAATCGGACCGCCAGCGTTACAAGTTCCGTTGATGGTGTTCCCCGGGCCGCTATGGTTCGTGGGAATTATTTCAGGCGTCAGATTTTCTCGACTCAAAATTGTCAACGACTGAATTAGGCCTATTGATGGAGGGCTTGCCATTATTGCTTCTCATATTCCCATAACAGAAAGGCTTGGGATTAAGTGTGTTTGAGACATTAGGACCCGATAGAGTGGAAAAGGTAGTGGAATTTGCCTCATGAAGTTAAATACTTAATAAAACTTTGCTAAGAACGTGATTAGACTTTTACATGAATAAACGAGTAGTTCTTTCAAGCATGTAGTGAGTGTTTCTTAATTTACAAACACAGAAGATAAATTACAGATTATGATGTGTCGTTTTAATATCTGACGGTGCTTATGATGACTTCGTCGCTTTTGTTTCCTTTTTCCACTTGGTCACATTTAACTTACTCAGTCAAGCTAAGTCACAGAATAACCAACACACCCAAATAAGTGTCGTCCACTCACGTGAGGCAGAGTGAGTAAATTCATAGTGAGTAAATTCAGTGAAATATCGGTGTAATGAAAGAGGAGTGGCAGAAGAATGGGATTCACGCAAACATTACTCTGCGAGATACAAAACACTGGTTATCAACGGACACACTAAAAGTTACATGTTAATTTTCCATCTCAATTATCAGAGGATTTGCGACATGAAATGCCATAATCCAAAAGAAACAAACAAAAAAAAAAGAATCAGAAAACAAACAAAAACAAGAATGTCCAAGATCACTCTAGGGGATTCCCCTCCTAAACAGTACAATCCCCTATTATTTAAGGAGACTGTATATTGTTGTAACATTGTACACAATGATGGAAACGGTCGGCGCCTCAAGTGTTTTTAGTGCATTCTGTAAAATACCAAAAGAGGACGCCGTACATAAAAAATGTAACGAGTGACCCACATCCTGTGGCTGAATTGCTTATACAATTACATGCAGATATACACGTGTTAGGCAATGTCAAAGATAAAACCGAATTACATAAAATCATGTCAGCTCTAAGCCTTAAAAAACAGGCCTGTGTCACACGTCAGACAGCTGTATCCTAGATTACATGTGGCTGATCTTCGCCAAAAACGCACAAACATCGTCTCACAGAGAGACGTTCTCTCAGAACAGTTCTCACATCCCTTCCCACAGCCTACACATGCGCAATTCAAATAACTGGATTCAAGGTTTGCCCCCGAGTTAAAGAGTTCTGAAGTACTAAAGAGATAATTTTACCACCTCGACATTGTAACGCGTGCTCGTGCAGCTTATAGGGAAGACGCCCTCCTTTTGCATGATCGCCTTTACTCTATCTAGACCAAGTTATACGTGTATGAAAATGATCTTGCACTTCATTGTGAATATTTATCAAGATTGATCCCCAACGATTACCCCCACTCCCTTTTTCGTTCACCTCACACCCTCTACCAACCCTCCATATTTCCTCAAGAAACTTAACAAGCGACTAATTATGAAATGGAATCTTTCTGAACAAAACACTTTCAGGGTATATGCATGAGAACCTGGGTCATATATTATTATTCTCCAAGGCCTACATGTCAGACTTACGTCACCAATGTGCCATTATGTCTTGTCAATCTTCGATATGCAAAATAACACAAAAACATTAAATATGCTGATAGCATGCCTGTTTGGCAGTTAAGCTGTTTCTTATTTCTGATGAAATTTCGTTGAATGTGTTTCCTGTGTATGAGAATAGAAATGTCCCATTTTGGGACACTGACTGTGGGCAGGTGAAATTCGGGAGGGGGTTAGAAATTCTTAACATGGCTGAACTCCAGGTGATGAGAATTGTTAATCTCTCACTTGCTCTTCAACAAGTGGTGCTTTTTAAAGAAACAAAGAGAATATTAATTTATGCTCAATTTATCTTTAGAGAATGGAAATTTAAACACCTTTATAAACAGATCATTATTTATCAGATACACAAAGTATCAATCTCGGTCGGCTCACAGATACAGCTTTGTAATTATATCTTTCCGACGAGGCATACATTATTTACACATGCTCAATTTGAGCACAGTTGTTTACTAGGTTTGCTCCGAATTGAAGAGCGCTGAGGTATTGATCAGATAACACTGTCAAAACATATAGCTGTTAATACGCTATAAAGTTCCGCATTGTTCTTTTACTCCATCGAAAATATATTAGAAGTCTGCTTTCGAAAGAACTGAAACCTTTGTTGCACACGCTTACCACAACCTTCTGGGTGTGCTCATGCACATGTCATCCTCAAACATGTCATTCCCACCAGTCTGTTTGACTTGGCAAAGTGACAGCTGTGTAGTTTAGCATGCCCTGAGTAGGGTGTAACTTCGCATGTTAAGGGTAATTATACGTCTCTTTAATAATTCCTTGCTGTATCAACAATGGTTTTTCGGCATTGGTTTACTTCATTTTGATGTAGTTATTTTCCTCGGAAAAGCATACCGTTAGTCACGGTGTAATTAATACATGGGCCTAGAGACAATGTAGAGGCGTTGTTGTAGCACTAAGGTTTACAAAACCATGAAGGTTCTACATTTTAGGACATAGTCATAGGAGCAGAGAAACTACCTGCAAATATTTATGGGAGTAGAAAGGGGTTTAATGGGGCCTTCAGACATTACAGATCGACATAAATCCCACTGTGTGGTTAACAGCGGCAGTTTTAAAAGTATCATATTCGTTTTCATCTCAGTAAAGGCAAGATGTGATCAAATGATATATAACAGGAACAAATCGCGTTGCGCAAATGTATACTCACGCGTACTACAGTTACTACCGGAATACCCCAGAGCACACCGGGGATTCTCCCCCTCCTCTGCAGGACAATCCCCATTTGTTGTGTTACATTGGTTATTGTTGTAACAGTGTCCACAATGCTGCATGCAGTCGGCGCCCCACGTGTTGTTGGTGCATTCTGTAAAATACATAATTGCATACACTACGCTGTTTATTCCATTTTGCCTACTAAAATTTCAACTCATCTATGTGATTTGTAATGTTGCCGTATACGCACAAAAGCCGTTAGCAAACGTCATGCTACTATCACAAACATACGTAATTTGACGTGAAACGCTGAGGTAAACTGCTTGTGTAAGGTGACTCAAGTGTGATTTAGGAATGACTAACACTCTAAAACACTGAGCACATTGTACGTCTGCGATAGGTTTCCGACACTGAAAGAATTCAGCTAACAAGGAACAAGAAGCGAAAGCAGATTAATAAGTTTATGATCACAAAACATAAAATTTGTAATGAATTACCAAAATCCTGTGACTAATTCATTATAGCATGAAATGTAAAGATATATGTTAGCCAATGATATTAAAAGATAGTGATCACAACACATAAGGCTTATGATTAATCATCACCGTCCTGTGACTAATTCAGATATCATAAAAATTGCAAATATAAATGTTAACCAATGAGAAAACCGAACGATAGAAGATAATGTCAGCAATAAACCTCGGATATATAACCGACCTAGATCACACTTCGGAGGGCTGTGTCCCAGCATGCACATGGGCTTTCTCTGTGGACAGTGGCCGGATATCGTGTCACAGACGGACGATCCTTCAGCACAGTTCCCACAACTCTCCCCACAGTCAGATCCGTACGTCCCATTAGCACATACTGATCAATTCAGAAATCAAAATCAGACACACAGAGGGAATGAGATTTAGGGTCACCGTATCGCCACAGTTCCAAAAATAATATATTAAAGTGCACTAACATAGTATTGTATAACACTATACCAGTTTCTTTGATAAATAACAGATGTACTGGGTTGAATGATGTATGACTCAATTCCGCATTGTGTCCCTGTGCAAACATGAAGCTTGCAATTCATGTATTCATGTCTTCGCGTATTTTACCTTCATTTCACCTCACTTGACCTGTATGAAGGGTGTAGGTTGGGTGTGAGTCTAATGTCGTCTGTATGCTTCAGGGCTCTGGAATGTCGACGTACGTTGTCGTTCTTACTATGGGCTCAAAATACAATGTATGATTAGGATCTAGTAGAAACGTAAATGAGAAGATCTATGTCTATCTCTTCTTTGTATATATATAAATTAGATATGAAATTAACACTTAAGAAATGTAAAATATCTCAAAAGCTGTCGTCCCAAGTTGGAAATTTATAAGTTTTCTAATTTCATAATATTTAACGCCCTGTTCAGGATGTTCATACTTTATGACAGAAGTCAGGTTTTTTTTCTATAATTAGAGGAGAAGACAGTGGCCGCAGCAAGCCACTGACCTTCACCAGGTAAGTGACAAATTTCTTACCTTAAACCTGCAGGCGAAAAAGGCTTGGTACGAAAAAGGCAAGAAAATGAAATGTTATTAGACAGCAAAGCGAATTGTTAGAATTCTCATAACTACATCGGTCTGGTAATGCCTTGCTTGTCTTTACAAAAGGGTTCAATGCATCTTTTTTCTTGGTTGATATGTATGTTTGCACAGACAGTACTTTAAGCGGAATGGGTGTTTGGTGGGGAGGGGGGGGGGCATCTGAGTCATGGCACCTTGCACATATGTCAGACGGTTTATGCTTTATGCTCCTGTTTATCGAGGTGATCAGAAAGAATGAATGAAGGAGGCTTTACTCCACGTTGGCAATATCTCAGCCATAGCGAGGACCAGAAAGAAGGCCAGAGCTCTATTCATAAATTTTGCCATATAGGTAATAGGTATTTCAAATTTCGAGCCAGTTAGAACATTGTTATGTCTGTACTCACAGGGCCCAGATAAATGATGTCGTGTGTTCAGACCAAACACTACCTGGTTCGGCTGCTGTCTAAAGTCACGAGGTTTGTCAGCTTACGGATGAACAGCAATTGCATACCTCTGTTACTGGTATACCACAAGTTAATATGGCGTTGTTCACTAATTAACTGTATGCGCTTTGGAGAGCCATTTTCTCTCTTCACGTTTCTTTCAAGTTATTTCTCACATATCTATGATCGTGTGTTTGCAAGTTGAGGAAAGTGTTCCTCAGCCTATGTATACTTCATACATGAAGAAATTTAAACTTTCATTTTGATCAGAACAAGTCAGCGAAAAGATACATTTCGTTGAAAATAACTCATTTGTGTTCGTTAGAATTATTTATGAATATACCACTGACTAATATTCAATCTCTGTCTCCCTATCCGCCCTAAATCGTAATAAGACGTTCAAGTGCTACATCAGATTTATTTGTTGTTATTAGAATGCTGTCATCATGGAAATATACCGAAAATCTGCACTTCACACAGAGTAAGAGGTCGAGTATTGTTGATCATAATCTTCACGGTGTCCCCTCTAATCGGACCGCCAGCGTTACAAGTTCCGTTGATGGTGTTCCCCGGGCCGCTATGGTTCGTGGGAATTATTTCAGGCGTCAGATTTTCTCGACTCAAAATTGTCAACGACTGAATTAGGCCTATTGATGGAGGGCTTGCCATTATTGCTTCTCATATTCCCATAACAGAAAGGCTTGGGATTAAGTGTGTTTGAGACATTAGGACCCGATAGAGTGGAAAAGGTAGTGGAATTTGCCTCATGAAGTTAAATACTTAATAAAACTTTGCTAAGAACGTGATTAGACTTTTACATGAATAAACGAGTAGTTCTTTCAAGCATGTAGTGAGTGTTTCTTAATTTACAAACACAGAAGATAAATTACAGATTATGATGTGTCGTTTTAATATCTGACGGTGCTTATGATGACTTCGTCGCTTTTGTTTCCTTTTTCCACTTGGTCACATTTAACTTACTCAGTCAAGCTAAGTCACAGAATAACCAACACACCCAAATAAGTGTCGTCCACTCACGTGAGGCAGAGTGAGTAAATTCATAGTGAGTAAATTCAGTGAAATATCGGTGTAATGAAAGAGGAGTGGCAGAAGAATGGGATTCACGCAAACATTACTCTGCGAGATACAAAACACTGGTTATCAACGGACACACTAAAAGTTACATGTTAATTTTCCATCTCAATTATCAGAGGATTTGCGACATGAAATGCCATAATCCAAAAGAAACAAACAAAAAAAAAAGAATCAGAAAACAAACAAAAACAAGAATGTCCAAGATCACTCTAGGGGATTCCCCTCCTAAACAGTACAATCCCCTATTATTTAAGGAGACTGTATATTGTTGTAACATTGTACACAATGATGGAAACGGTCGGCGCCTCAAGTGTTTTTAGTGCATTCTGTAAAATACCAAAAGAGGACGCCGTACATAAAAAATGTAACGAGTGACCCACATCCTGTGGCTGAATTGCTTATACAATTACATGCAGATATACACGTGTTAGGCAATGTCAAAGATAAAACCGAATTACATAAAATCATGTCAGCTCTAAGCCTTAAAAAACAGGCCTGTGTCACACGTCAGACAGCTGTATCCTAGATTACATGTGGCTGATCTTCGCCAAAAACGCACAAACATCGTCTCACAGAGAGACGTTCTCTCAGAACAGTTCTCACATCCCTTCCCACAGCCTACACATGCGCAATTCAAATAACTGGATTCAAGGTTTGCCCCCGAGTTAAAGAGTTCTGAAGTACTAAAGAGATAATTTTACCACCTCGACATTGTAACGCGTGCTCGTGCAGCTTATAGGGAAGACGCCCTCCTTTTGCATGATCGCCTTTACTCTATCTAGACCAAGTTATACGTGTATGAAAATGATCTTGCACTTCATTGTGAATATTTATCAAGATTGATCCCCAACGATTACCCCCACTCCCTTTTTCGTTCACCTCACACCCTCTACCAACCCTCCATATTTCCTCAAGAAACTTAACAAGCGACTAATTATGAAATGGAATCTTTCTGAACAAAACACTTTCAGGGTATATGCATGAGAACCTGGGTCATATATTATTATTCTCCAAGGCCTACATGTCAGACTTACGTCACCAATGTGCCATTATGTCTTGTCAATCTTCGATATGCAAAATAACACAAAAACATTAAATATGCTGATAGCATGCCTGTTTGGCAGTTAAGCTGTTTCTTATTTCTGATGAAATTTCGTTGAATGTGTTTCCTGTGTATGAGAATAGAAATGTCCCATTTTGGGACACTGACTGTGGGCAGGTGAAATTCGGGAGGGGGTTAGAAATTCTTAACATGGCTGAACTCCAGGTGATGAGAATTGTTAATCTCTCACTTGCTCTTCAACAAGTGGTGCTTTTTAAAGAAACAAAGAGAATATTAATTTATGCTCAATTTATCTTTAGAGAATGGAAATTTAAACACCTTTATAAACAGATCATTATTTATCAGATACACAAAGTATCAATCTCGGTCGGCTCACAGATACAGCTTTGTAATTATATCTTTCCGACGAGGCATACATTATTTACACATGCTCAATTTGAGCACAGTTGTTTACTAGGTTTGCTCCGAATTGAAGAGCGCTGAGGTATTGATCAGATAACACTGTCAAAACATATAGCTGTTAATACGCTATAAAGTTCCGCATTGTTCTTTTACTCCATCGAAAATATATTAGAAGTCTGCTTTCGAAAGAACTGAAACCTTTGTTGCACACGCTTACCACAACCTTCTGGGTGTGCTCATGCACATGTCATCCTCAAACATGTCATTCCCACCAGTCTGTTTGACTTGGCAAAGTGACAGCTGTGTAGTTTAGCATGCCCTGAGTAGGGTGTAACTTCGCATGTTAAGGGTAATTATACGTCTCTTTAATAATTCCTTGCTGTATCAACAATGGTTTTTCGGCATTGGTTTACTTCATTTTGATGTAGTTATTTTCCTCGGTAAAGCATACCGTTAGTTACGGTGTAATTAATACATGGGCCTAGAGACAATGTAGAGGCGTTGTTGTAGCACTAAGTTTTACAAAACCATGAAGGTTCTACCTTTTAGGACATAGTCATAGGAGCAGAGAAACTACCTGCAAATATTTATGGGAGTAGAAAGGGGTTTAATGGGGCCTTCAGACATTACAGATCGACATAAATCCCACTGTGTGGTTAACAGCGGCAGTTTTAAAAGTATCATATTCGTTTTCCTCTCAGTAATGGCAAGATGTGATCAAATGATATATAACAGGAACAAATCGCGTTGCGCAAATGTATACTCACGCGTATTACAATCACTACCGGAATACCCCAGAGCACACCGGGGATTCTCCCCCTCCTCTGCAGGACAATCCCCATTTGTTGTGTTACATTGGTTATTGTTGTAACAGTGTCCACAATGCTGCATGCAGTCGGCGCCCCACGTGTTTTGGGTGCATTCTGTAAAATACATAATTGCATACACTACGCTGTTTATTCCATTTTGCCTACTAAAATTTCAACTCATCTATGTGATTTGTAATGTTGCCGTATACGCACAAAAGCCGTTAGCAAACGTCATGCTACTATCACAAACATACGTAATTTGACGTGAAACGCTGAGGTAAACTGCTTGTGTAAGGTGACTCAAGTGTGATTTAGGAATGACTAACACTCTAAAACACTGAGCACATTGTACGTCTGCGATAGGTTTCCGACACTGAAAGAATTCAGCTAACAAGGAACAAGAAGCGAAAGCAGATTAATAAGTTTATGATCACAAAACATAAAATTTGTAATGAATTACCAAAATCCTGTGACTAATTCATTATAGCATGAAATGTAAAGATATATGTTAGCCAATGATATTAAAAGATAGTGATCACAACACATAAGGCTTATGATTAATCATCACCGTCCTGTGACTAATTCAGATATCATAAAAATTGCAAATATAAATGTTAACCAATGAGAAAACCGAACGATAGAAGATAATGTCAGCAATAAACCTCGGATATATAACCGACCTAGATCACACTTCGGAGGGCTGTATCCCAGCATGCACATGGGCTTTCTCTGTGGACAGTGGCCGGATATCGTGTCACAGACGGACGATCCTTCAGCACAGTTCCCACAACTCTCCCCACAGTCAGATCCGTACGTCCCATTAGCACATACTGATCAATTCAGAAATCAAAATCAGACACACAGAGGGAATGAGATTTAGGGTCACCGTATCGCCACAGTTCCAAAAATAATATATTAAAGTGCACTAACATAGTATTGTATAACACTATGCCAGTTTCTTTGATAAATAACAGATGTACTGGGTTGAATGATGTATGACTCAATTCCGCAGTGTGTGCCTGTGCAAACATGAAGCATGCAATTCATGTATTCATGTCTTCGCGTATTTTACCTTCATTTCACCTCACTTGACCTGTATGAAGGGTGTAGGTTGGGTGTGAGTCTAATGTCGTCTGTATGCTTCAGGGCTCTGGAATGTCGACGTACGTTGTCGTTCTTACTATGGGCCCAAAATACAATCTATGATTAGGATCTAGTAGAAACGTAAATGAGAAGATCTATGCCTAACTCTTCTTTGTATATATATAAATTAGATATGAAATTAACACTTAAGAAATGTAAATTACCTCAAAAGCTGTCGTCCCAAGTTGGAAATTTATAAGTTTTCTAATTTCATAATATTTAACGCCCTGTTCAGGATGTTCATACTTTATGACAGAAGTCAGGTTTTTTTTCTATAATTAGAGGAGAAGACAGTGGCCGCAGCAAGCCACTGACTTTCACCAGGTAAGTGACAAATTTCTTACCTTAAACCTGCAGGCGAGAAAGGCTTGGTACGAAAAAGGCAAGAAAATGAAATGTTATTAGACAGCAAAGCGAATTGTTAGAATTCTCATAACTACATCGGTCTGGTAATGCCTTGCTAGTCTTTACAAAAGGGTCCAATGCATCTTTTTTTCTTGGTTAATATCTATGTTTGCACAGACAGTACTTTAAGCGGAATGGGTGTTTGGTGGGGAGGGGGGACATCTGAGTTATGGCACCTTGCACATATGTCAGACGGTTTATGCTTTGTGCTCCTGTTTATCGAGGTGATTTTTACAAAGAATGAATGAATGAAGGAGGCTTTACGCCACGTTGGCAATATCTCAGCCATAGCGAGGACCAGAAAGAAGGCCAGAGCTCTGTTCACAAATTCTGCCATATAGGTAATAGGTATTTCAAACCTCGGGCCAGTTAGGACATTGTTATGTCTGTACTCACAGGGCCCAGATAAATGATGTCGTGTGTTCAGACCAAACACTACCTTGTTCGGCTGCTGTCTAAAGTCACGAGGTGTGTCAGCTTACGGATGAACGGCAAATTACATACCTCTGTTACTCGTATACCACAAGCTAATATGGCGTTGGTCACTAATTAACTATATGCGCTTTGGAGAGCCATTTTCTCTCTTCACGTTTCTTTCAAGTTATTTCTTAAATATCTATTGTCGTGTGTTTGCAAGTTGAGGAGAGTGTTCCTCAGCCTATGTATACTTCATACATGAGGAAATTTAAACTTTCATTTTGATCAATACAATTGAGCGAAAAGATAGGTCTCCTTGAAACTAACTCCTTTGTGTATGTTTGCATTATTTGTGAATGTACTACTGCCTAGTGTTCCATATCTGTCTCCCTGTCGGCCCTAAATCGTAATAAGACGTATAAGTGAAATATTCTAGAGTATGGCGTAAAACGCCAATCAAGTAAATAAATAAATAGAATACCGCCATCATGGAAACATACCGAAAATCTGCACTTCACACAGAGTAAGGGGTCGGGTATTGTTGGTTATAATCTTCACGGTGTCCCCTCTAATGGGACCGCCAGCGTTACAAGTTCCTTTGATGGTGTCTCCCGGGCGCTATGGTTCGTGGTGGTGTCCTTGTAACAAACGATGTAGTTCTGGGAAGAGTTTCCCACCAATAAAGTAAAACCGTTAAGACGGTTACCGCCTGTAATACAAAACAATTTTTTTAAAGTAAGCAAGTTATCACTAAACTTTTGATGTGTCACCCTGGTCAGAATACAAAATCCCTAGAAATATTAAAATTAAATGACAGAAATCCAACAGAACAAGTCTGACACCATGGTTCAAAAGGATTTTCTTTGCCCAATACTATTTAGTGCATATTACTGAAGACTTCGTAAAACATAAAATGTTCAGCCGTAAAATTTTCTTGACGTGATCGTATTTGATATATGACGTGGAATCAAACAGATTCGACGTCGAGTAATGATTTTATGCTGGGATGACATCAAGAGGGTGGTCTTAGGATGAGGGTTTAAAATGTAACTGTCAAATGTAACCACTATAGGAACGTATCTCAATATGTTTCGTCCTGACAGTTACGTTTGACATAACCAACACTGTCTTAGTAAGACAGGGCCCCAGAGGATTTGAAAAAGCAGTATCATTTTTGGATGAAGGTCAGCGATTGGCGAGGCTATATGTTGTCACACCAGGCAAAGTGGAAAGACACAATTATTTGCCTGGAATCTCTGACGAAACGAACAATAATGATTTCAATACACTGCAATATATTTAACAATTCGACAAATCAATTCAGACTATCTCAGTATCAAATCCCTGCAGACAGTAGAAAGCCATTGATTGCTTACCACATTATAACGTTATGTGAAAACCGGAACAAGTTTGAAATTTGAAATTTCATGGGTAAAAATGAATTTTCAGTTCTCTATATCGGCGAGATTACTGTGTAGGGGTTGAGATTGTCCAATCACATGCTTATGTGTGAATGATGTGATGCAGGTACTTCCTGTTTACTTCCTGTTTTTGATTGAAAACAGTTACATGGGATCATCTTGTTTTAGAAAGTTAAGTTTACCAAAAATGTTGGACAATATTACGTTCATTTCAGTAAAGTACTTTTTCTAACTGCTATTACGACAGTGGAAACATTTCCCTCGGCTGGCATGAAACGGAACCATTCCCTCTAGGCTGAGAGGTAATTGTTTCAAGCGCGGAACTGACACTGTAGTATGCTGTTAGGGTTGTGGTTTGAACTCAAGTATATATGTAAATACATAACATGAAACGATCTAGAAAGTTATTCAACTCAGATCACAATGGTTAGGAAGTAATTTGCAGTGCTCTTCACACATGTATTTGTTGTAATTAAAATGTGTAACATTAAAACAATATCCTGTCCCAGTGTTATTACATGTTACATACACAGTCAGCTCAGAGCATTTACCTCACAGCTCATGAACAGCTGATGTTTCTTGGATTTCTGATTGGTGAGTGTGTCATGAGGTTAAAAGCATGGGTGTCTTGAGATCTCCAATCGGCAGGAAAATACTCAACACTTGTTCAATTACCCATTCATACAAATTCAAAGACATTTTTGTATTCAGAAGAGAATCTTGCGATGCTGTTAATTAGCAGTGCCTCAGTCATGAGTTGTCGTTTTCTTTACACTGTCCGTTTTCAGTCTACTTGAATAATGCCGGCACATATTAAGAATTTTGGCAATAATCAGTCACATTACAAATATGATTTTTTTTACTTTCAACTGTCTCAAATGATTTATTATGTCTGTATGCCATTAAGTCTGAGGAATGTCTCGTTACAGGATCGCTAGTTAGTGTGAACGAGAGACGTTAATTTGTGAGTGGGGCGATCAGATTATCGTTGCACCGCAGTTCTTTGCGGAGTTGCATTTTATCGTGTACTGACCAATTAAACCAAGAATTATTTAATGAGATAGAAGGATACCGTTATCTTCTCGAGACTTTTCTCAAATTTAAGCTGAAAAATCATGTTGATCCTAAGGTTCTGTACAAAACTGCAAGGAAAAGGTATCTCTCTGCTCACATAAACATTCTTTGCTGTGGATTTCTAAAAAGTGTATTTTGAAAAGCTTTCTTTTTCCTTATACTCTGGAGCAAATGTGTCTTTCGCGGGATAGGTTGTAGTGAAAGGTTAACTTACATGGTTTACCATCACAACCCCCGATTCTGTTGTAGATCCTGAACCTGTAGATGTTGTACTGCCTGTCCAGTGTCACCGCCCAGTACGCAGATTGGTTGTTCGGCTGGGTATGGGTACATGTAGCTGGTGTCTCGGAAAAATTGTGTTTAGTGCCACCATCCACTGCGAGTCCGGATTGGTGTATGCCATATGTCGATGACTGGGAGGTGGTGCGGTTCAATGCCACATTTGCTGTTCATGAAAATAAAAATCATGGTAAATACGAACAGGGCACATAATAGTTTCTCAGATCAGTAAGGCTTTTTACACCTGTTAGATTTGCTTAAATGCCATAAAATCATTTTTCTCCACTTTTGAAACAAGGTAATAGTGCTTGACCATTATGTTTACTGAGCTGGATATACTTGTGAATGTGGCAAATTGCTCTGTATATTATTTCCTCCTCTAATGTGCTACTGCATGTTCTGTAAATCTTCCAGTGCTTATATAACTCCGTCACGTGAAGTTAACGTGAATTGGTCTCGACTTAGCTAGATCTGGGCCTTATGCCTCTTACTGCCCTCTTATGCAAAGAGAACGGGTAAAAATCACTACACTTCCTTGTGTAAGTGAAAAACTCCCAGACGTAACGCCAGTGCCAACGTGAATCAGGCCAAGCATGTTTCATCTTAGAGCATCAGTATGGTTGATTATGAAGTTAGAAAATGGAATAGAAAGTGTTAAAATTCTTGCTTCCAGTTCACAACTGTCACATACACTCACTGATGAAAAGAAAAGCTTATTGTTGGCGAAAGGATAGATGTTCTGTAGCCCATTCCTTTTACCGCCGCTATTTGTTGGTAATAATGTATTATTTAACAACTTGCGCTTTTCCTAGCGAGCGAGTCTGTTGATATTAACTGTTGTGTGCTGGTGGAAAAAAGTAGGTCTCGACATCAGAACATAATACATGTACACAGTTAATGTGCCTTCACGGTATCATGGGAGGGAAACGTATTCAAGATGCGCGTCCCCATGCACATCTTTTGGTTGTAGACGTTTAAATTCTGCCATGCAATCCGCTGTGGTATGGATTCAGTTTGGTGTTGCACTTCGGTCACCAGTCTAAACAGAACCCTGGTTGAGGTAAGGTTTGTAAGCTGTCATATCTTCATTGGTTTTATGTGGTAGCATGTCATTAAAAATAATTCGCCTTGTGATCACTTAAGTTTTTATGTATACGTTGCGTAAATTACACAACACATCTTACCAGCTTTCTACAGCGCTGTATTTCCAGCTAATGTTGCAATCTTTCCTTCTTATCTGGGCAGAGTACACATATGGATAGCGTAATGTGTTACATACCTCTTGAGCAGGTGGGACCGTCCCATCCACGGCGACATGCTCCGGGACACTGACCGGTTTCCTGATCACATCCATTCAAACAGTTGTTACATACCTGCATGTAAACTGAAATTAAAGTTTTGCAGAAGTTATACAGTTAAATTGAAATGTTATCTTATAGAAACGACCACTTATTTTCTAAGGGCTCATATTGAGTTAGTGACAATTTGCTAATTTTCCAACGTTTTCTTTCCGTGTGGTTACGGTAACTGAACTTAAGAGAGACGTGAACTTAGGTGATGAAACCGACATTCGTATACCAGCCGACAGAAAAGGAAAGATGGGCATTCCGGGTCAATAATCGTTATACCAGTTTCTAGAAACGACAAATAACAAAAACCACCAAATAACTAAAAAACATATAAATATAAAAACTGAAAGGATTCATGAAAAGAGAAGCAGTAAACAGTTTTCTATGGAGACGAAAATGAATATTCTAGGCGGATGAATTTGATGAGTTTCCAAATCGTGTACCATTTTAGTATATATGATGTCGATAATCAAATATGTGTCTCAGTTGTGCTTTGATTTCCTCAGCTCATATATCCAATATCGCGATCTTATTCAATACGATAAAATACGGCCTTTAGCTCCGGGTTAAGTGGAATTACACACAATTAGAGTCCTGCAGATTCTGAACACTCCGACCGTATTTACCAACAACAGTGGCGTACTGATTGTAAAATTTAAGAAATTTAGAGTGAAAGTTTTCGATAGATGTCCTTGAAACACTAGTTTTTTTTTTCTGTACAAAATTGTGACGTTGATTGAAATCGTCACAGGGCACAGAGAATCTAGAAAATGCTCACAGGCGAGATGTATATACGCCATATGCAGGACAACTGGGCATCTTGTTATCCACGTAGGGGCGATACATCGTCACAGGAAGCCATTGTCGCCTTTCTACAGGTAAAAGTCGAGGAAATATGTACCATTTCGAGAATCTGCAATTTCCTTTAAATCCAGCGAAGATGGATATAAATCTTTCTTAACCTTTGTTCTGTACGGGCTATTTACAGCTAGCAAGTCATCAACATAGTAATTCATTAATGAGAAAGATCGAACCTGATGAAGATTAAACTTTAATAACTTCTGCTTACAGTCGTATTCACACGAGCACAGGTGTGGACCCAGAATAACGTCCAACGACAAAACATGGAATATATTACCTTTAAGGCATGTCATTACCACATTGCAAGTAATTTGAAAGTTTACATAGTAAATGAAATATTGCATGGAGTCGGAATGGACTACCCAGTGGAATGACACGATCTCATAATAGCGACCTGTATATTGCTTTTATCTATGGAAATCTACATTTCATTTTCTAACTGCTGGAAACCACGAATGGTCAAAAGATAAGGTATAAAATATTTTACTAAGCTCAAAGCTGTACATAATGTACATTTTTATTAAACACCGAATTAATGATGTGAAAATAAGAATTGCTTTAATCAATTCTCTTAATGTGGGGGCTCTTTGTCAGTACTTGGGTAGTTTCTCGAACTTGCAAAAAAATTTGCTTTAGTAGCCCACCATGTAAACATCATTGCTCTTCCCGAAGGCCAAACAGGTTCTGATGGATCAAAAGGGGTAAAGGTGCTACCTGACCGTTTGCATTGTTCCAGCGAACAAAGATTTTAATTTATTAAGCCTCTGTTTGTGCTGCGGTGCTGGGTATGTAGGTGCCAGTTGTCAAATGAACGTGGATTCTCAACAACTCGAAACGTGTCATCTTGATGCCTAAGTGCATATACGAAGTAAAGAAGTGCCGACTCGTTGGTTTTCCACTCTACGCCCTTACAACTAGTCCTAAGGGATTCTTTCTCCAGTTCGGCAATAGAAAGCGCTTTTATTTAACTCTATGACATGACATTTGCTGACATTCTTTATCAGCAGTATTTATAGGTAATTCAGTGGGTACCAACTACCCACATACAGTGGTAACAGTGACATACCGAAGGGTCTTGCAAATGACATGTTTGTATTGCTTTGTAGTATTTGTTTGATCTGTTGCAAAATACTATGATCTTAAACTACGTCAGAAATATTTAATTCAAAACAACTAACAGAAAAGATAGTGTGACGAGGATATTCCATTAAACACTTTCAGTCTTAATTTCTTAACGAGTATAACACCCCAGATGGCAATGGCGATACTTCGTTCAAGACCACTGGCGATCAGTTGTCACAGTTGTTTCCCAGTTGTCATAGTTGTACCTAATTCCGCTTACCCGGAGCAAAGGATATATAAACGTTCAAATTTATGAGATCAACATGATGCTTTCATGAAGAATTGCATTCAAAGCGTGTCTGAGATATCCACGAAGTTTTACAAATTTTTCACGGACCACGACTTTGAATTTTGATTTTACTTTTATGCGTAGATTATCGACTGTCTCTGCGGCATGACTGAAAACTGTTGACTGCTTCTCTCTTCAAGATGTAACCACCTTTGTGTAATAGTTATATAATATTTTCCTTTGGGAACTGGTGTTCTAGAATGGGTCTTTCAATTATCGACTTGGAAGAACACGTTATCTTTTCTAAGTGGTATAAGGCTGCTGGATTTGCTGATTAAATATATATTGTTTGTATTGCTTTTCTTGTGTGTGGATAGACTACACAGTAACGTGGACATCCAAAAAGCACTACATAGAGCTATTCATGAAATGCAAGTCTCAGCGCGTGTAATATGAACTTTTTCAGTCACTATAGGTGATCAGTGTAAAACGTCTTTATGCAGCCGTGTGTAACCTCAACCACTCTGTCCAAAACTTGTGTACTGGGAGAGACGAGCTAGACTTCCACTAGCGTGTACACGAATCCTGCTGGTGAAGAGATGTAGTCAGTTTTCAGATATTTACTTGTATGCCAATGGAATACATGCGCGTGTCTAGAGTTGATTAATACAGAGACTCAGAGCAAGCGGCCGCTGAAAGGATTTGTGTTCAGGATTATATTTCTCAGTTCTATCCTGAAAGCGCTATTGAGACACTAAAGTATAGGCAGTGCACGTAGACTGCGGGAAAACAACTATGACCAGTAGCCTATGTTCTTTCGACCCACATGTGCTGTATGTCTTCGCGTTCGTCGACCATGACCTAACTGGCTGACATGTTTAAAGCGTGCCCCATTGGGAAATTCCTGCCACTAGCCAGGAAATCACGGTACTAAAGTGGCATATGCATGAGTGCGACGTTAAACTCCTATCCAAAAAATAAATAAAACAACCTGAAAGGCTCTATGTGAAAGACGCAAATCTACACCCAGCGATAATCGGCACTGTTGGTTTCATTTCGACACTGGTTTATTCAAAAGTAAATATTCCGTTTATAACTATTTGCTGTCATATATTAGAAATTCTAAAGCTGGCGCAAATTTAATTTTTCACGGCCTGTGTGGCAAAGGAAGTACGTTGGGTCCCGTTAAGTCTGACTCTTACCAATGCGGTCGAACTGAGAGATTTTCCAACTCAGGCAGCACCCCTTCCCTGGCCGTTTATAGGGCTCAATCTTAATTCCCCTACTATTTTAACTCACCTATTCGAAACTAATCCACCCGGGGTTTTAGCCTGGGGTAAACCATTGGTTTTCGCCAAGTATCTACAGTAGTATCTACAGCTCACAGTACACTACTAAACCCTTCGTACCTATGACTTGGCTGAGATGATTTTGGAAACGAACAGCAATGAATATCAGTGTCAAATTTTCAATGCTGCCCATCTGTGATCTATGCTCACAGGACGATAGAGCAGGTACAAATCAACAACGAACAGCCACATGTCTGTGTCGCATGAGACTATGGACTTCAAACAAAGCGTCTGTCTTCAACAAAAACGCAAAAACTTAGCTTCCTGTCATACTCATTTACTACAAGTTAACTCCCACAAGGGTGTCTTTCGTTCTACTACATGTCTTTACAATTCTATAATAAGTAATGTCAAACTTGGTGATACTCTATAGCCAACAGTGAATGGGTATTCCAGTCAGTACCAATTGCAAACTTCTATTCTTCGTCGTCATATGCCTGTTCAAGTACGACGTTAAACCCAAGCATTCTATTGATGGACTTATACTTGTTTTCGTGTAAATTACACATTATGCAGAAAATAGTAAGGCGTAATCTTCATAAACATCCATACACTTTGTTTACTCAGCCGTGTGCTGTTGATCCAGTGGCCGTACATATACAACATATTTTAATTCTATGTCTTCGTAACATTTTCTAAATCCTAGAGAAACTGTAATAATTTTAATCGAGTTCAGGAATTCTAAATCATCACCTAGTACATGTATATCAAGAATACTGCATCAAGCACCCTCAAGTAAAGTTCCCTAAAGAGTATAATACATTAGCTGATTAATACAGACAAAACTTCCAAGATCTCTGTTTCGTAGTAGTCTTAGTTAGGAGTTATACAAGCATTTATCTTAAGGACTCCAACACAACGGTTTTTGAACAGTTGCATAGACAGTGCGACGGAAAGACCCGTATTCGTATAGAATTATTCACATACCGTTACTTTAAATTTTGAATTTACTCCCAGTACATCGGCTGTTTGCCCCACATTAATGTCAATTGTTGGCTGCTTTTCTCCCTCGTCTTACAAAGTTTGTTTAATATTTATATACTATTGCCCTCATATTCCTTTATAAATTTTTGATTTGAAAATGCGTGGTACGATTAATGACAAAGAAGTCCCGTTTATGGTTTCCGCGTGATGTATAAATGTGGGCTTGTCGCCTAAATTTGTTTTTAGCGTGCTGGGGAAGGTGGATAAGCCCACACATCTCTGACGATTTGATCTTCGAGACTGAAACGATATTCTGTCCAAAACCACGCTTGAAGTTCTAACACTTATCTGAATATCACGTTTGCCAGAGAGATTCATGTCATAGGTGGAATCTCAGTTCCTCGTGATATCTAGTACATTTCTTACCACTGTCAATCACATTTTGCCCGAATATCCACCAGAGATTACCACTTGCTTTGGAAGAGAGGGGGCGGGGACGGGCTGTGGCATTACGTATTAGTGGGATTTGCTGGCCCAGATCGGCTGGAACTCTTGTAATCTTCACCGTCGAAGGCGCGTGTTTGAGTCTACCTTTGGCTGATTTCACTGCACAAGTCAATCAGGGTTTGTTACAGTTAGCTGCACGAGGGTTGATTTATAAACTGGGTGTCTTGCAGGCTTACCAATTTCATCCATCGATACATCTCACCGCTGTTTTGTAATTTAGAATTTGTTGATGTGGTATTAAATACCAACCTACCCGATAATAAAATAACCACATCAACTCCATTAAGCGTTATGTAACGAATGAGTACATATCACCTTCACGAAGTAGATGACTTACTGAGTGTAACATACGCACATATCACCTTCAAGCTGCAAATGACTAATCGAATAATATGCATCTGTGTATTACCTTCATGCACTAGATAGCAAACATAGTTTGTGTCTTGCAGTATATGATTTACTGTGTTGTGCTTGTTATGTAGGAGAGAGGGGCCTGCGTTGCGCAGTGATTAATGACTTTACCAAAGGGGCTGTTGTCAGTTAACGTCCTGTTCATCCTGGACACATTCCTCTCACAGCAATGCTGGACGCAGCCTTATAAGTGAAATATTCTTTGAGGGCGAAGTCAAACTCAAATCAAATATGTAAAAAAAAAAACTAAAGAAAATTCCTATGAAATTAGTAAATAAATTCATGCAGAAACTGACTTATCCGATGCTAAATGCGTACAAACATAAGTTGCCTCAACCAGTATTTACATATAACTTTCTTTTAGCGGTTTAGTGTAAGTCATCTTCGTGAGAAAACTGATTTACCCAATGATTTACTCCGCCATGTGTGCTGTAGATGACTAACGACATGTTGTACATCATCACATCCATGCAATATCGGTGATTAACTGGGCCTTGTGTAAATCACCTGTGCGCACTAGATGTCTCACCCAGTGCTACATTTGCCTCCATGCATCACATTTATGAAGTAGATATCTTAGTGAGAGCTATACATCACTGTTAAGCAGAAGAGGATTTACCCACTGTTTCACGTCACCTTAATGCAGTGGACTGATTGTTGCATATACACGTATTCAGTGCCTCCATGCAATAGTAGACTAACCGAATTAGCACAGATAGCTAATCGATCATCACACATATTACCCCCGTACCAGCGCGCACTAGCCGCTTAACCGAGTGTTTCGCTTACACTGTATCACCTCCTAGCAGTATACAGGTGACTTGCCGAGTGTTAGGAAAACCTCTATACAACAGATAACTTACCGACTGTTACACATAACAGCAGGAAAAAGACTCTGATGATCTGTGGGTGATGATTCTCCATGCTTAAGGCTGAACTTCTTCCACCGGGATTAGATTGTAAACTAGTCCATCTCTGTTCTGTTGGAATTTTCCCACCATGCAGAAAATCTCACAAGGCACAAGCTTTTCTAGAAGATATAGACTTACACATGTTCATTGAAGTCTTTTCCTGGGGGTAATGAGAAGTCCCGATATAAACTAACACGTTCAACATCTACCATAACCAGTCTATTACAAAACAGTGCACTGTGTAAGAGTGGGACGACCTAGAATTGTACCTGTGTATGGGTCCTACTGGTGAAGAGGTGTGATCAGTTTTCAGTTGTTTACTTGTATACCTGAAGAAATACCTGTGTGTGCCTACAGTCTGTGTGTACATAATCTCACAGAAAGCTAACCCTGGACGGATTTGTGCTCAGAATTATATTTACCGCTGTCCTGAAAGAGTTATTGAAACACTGCAGAATGGACTGAACAGATGACACGGAGATTGTGTGAATACAACATTCTTTTTCTTTTGTGTTTTTGTTTTCCACCCACATATCAGATATGTCTCCCTGCTCATCAACTATGGCCCAAGTCTCTCCCATGTTTGCAGTATGCAGCACTGAGATATACGTGTCACTAACCAGGAAGTCACGTTTCCATAGTAACTGAGCTTCAGTTCTAAAAACGCAATTTTTACACACCCTATTGAACAATTATGCTGGCTCTTTTTCAATACACGCAAGTTAAAAAACATATATTGCTTCTGGAAATATATGCTGTGATATGTTAAAATTTATAAAACGGTCCTTCATACATATTGCCAGGGGCCTGAGTGGCCGGGAGCAGCACAATGGCAGAAGAGGCTCTCTCCTGTGAGGTCGCAGTGAACTTACATGGAATTGCAGCTTCAGATTGGAATTTGAAGTTATTTACCCCTAAATACCATTTACCTCTATAGACATGATAAAATATTATGGTATTTATATTAACTTAATAATAAATGCTAATAAATTGTAATAATGCTGATGTAACATTTGATTTCTTGAAAACAAAAGTGCAAGGTGTTAAAGTGGAATTACTCCTTTAGTTGATAACATTTTACACAAAACAACTTTAAACGCCTTTCTCCGGAAAGCATTGCAATTCCAGATAAAAATTATTCGTCTTTATTTTCCGTGATTCGGTAATTTTTTAATTTTATTTCTTTTTTCAAAATTTGGGGTCATTGATTATTATGGTTTTCGTGGCAGCTGCAGAGATATTATACTAATGACAAAAAATAAGAAAGCCCTATTCCTGTTATAGGTCAGACATGTGCAATGCATTCAGTTGGGTGAAACAGCTGCGACCGAAATAAATGAGTAAATGAGAATACCTTTATGACACATCGTCGTTCTCATTGAACGGTGGTTGATCAGTGACTGAATAATACCGTGTCACATACATCATGGTAACTTGATCCTAAGCATTAAATTATGTATTGTTGGTTTGCACCTGGCAACGATTTAACGGAATTCTGTTTGGAGCTTTTAAATGTTCTTCGTCTGGCTGCTGAATACCTGCAATTTCCATCCATCAGAAAAATAAGTTCATAATTTGACGACTGATGAAGAACAAAAATGAAACTACGACAGAAATGTGTTTTTGTGGCGTCATTTCTTGGTTGTCTCTTACAAGATATTAGTATATCTTGTGCTTCATCATGGCAATTCTTTTTCATGCCAGTAAATTCCATCATAATTAACACTAAGTTATAACATATTGCATAATTCAAAAGACATTTACATATAAGTAAGAACAAAGTTCCAAGGTCCCCTTCTGAATCCTGGTCAGAAGGGCAGAAAACTCCTCATTAACATGAATCTGATTAACCTTGAAATTAAAAATAAAGGTTTCGAAATCGTAGATCTCAGGTAAAGAGTTCTTGTGTCTTTCATACGCCTCTATAACCGTATAAAAAACAGAGAAGGCTTTTTGTGTTTATGGGACTGTATAAACAGTGCCCTAATTTTGAAAATAAAATACCACAATGAAGAGTAATTTATTTGCTTATCGAAAAGAATTTTCTTTTTTACTTCTCTCCTTGAATGTTCACTCGATACTTTATATAGGAAGTAACGCGAAGTGATTGAATAAAACGAAACTTGAATCTCTTTCATGTTTTCAACTACATGTTGACTTGAAGTAACAGATCTGTCACATGTAGATCGTACATAATAACAGAAATTTTTTGACCAGCTTGGGGAAGCTTTGACGATAGGCAAATAAGGGTAGTAAGAGCAGTGGTTTTCTGTGTAATAAAGTCTTGTAGAGATATAGTATAGCTGAAAATTATCAATTATTTTATCCCAGGGTAACTCGGTAGGATAGAAATAAATCAACCTCTAAGAGTGAGAACTGGTAGCTTTAAACCATAAACTACTCCTTGTTGTAAGTAGGTAATCTACATCTATAAGAGTTATCAAACCGTTACAAAATAATCACACACACTGACATGCGGAACTAGAAACAAGATACAAACATGTTAGACAAACTAAATAGAAAATATACCTGTATATCCCCGTCACAAACATACTATACATACCAAACCCTTTACCATTATTTAACATGGAATATGGTGAGCAAGGCTTAATGCGAAAATACCCAAATCTAATCTTTGTTCAGAATAATATTGTTCACACGACTATTATTTACAGCAAGTCCCCAAGTCTGGCCCATGTTGGTTTAAACTCCACAGATATTTTGAACAATAGTCTCATATGTTCTTCTGGCACATCATGTGTGCGTCTATCAAACAAGGGTGATGGCTCTGGTATTTCACTCCTAGTGTTGAATTCTGATGGGGCGGAGCTCTCCAGGGCTGGAGTACTGTTTGGCTTAGGGTGCGAAGCGCTACCTGGCTGTACATTTCGCTGAAACTTCCTTCTAGAGGAAAAAGGTACATATAATCGTGAGAGCATAATTATGGAAAAACCCATTCAACACTAGTGCAATACTAATAAAAGGGAATCCCCCTGGTTTAGCGGGTAAATCTTCAAATCTGCTGTCTTCATTAGGGGCAAGATGTGTTACAGCTGTTTGACTCTATCCAAAATCATTATATCGAAGATTATTTAACGCCATCGAGTCAGTGATGAGAATTATTTTATTCATATTCATGTATCTCTCCTGGTTGTGGTCACCAGGGGCGCTCGAAGTAAACTACATACTGTACCGGTATAGCGGGTGGTATTGGTGACAGATAAATGACTTTCAACATGGTCTTTGTGAAAAGCATATAATCTAAAATACAGACCAAAAGTACCGTATCCTAGCAACGAAGCGCCAGCAGTCCGTTTTAGTAGATTCTGGTAAATTCCATGAGGTTAGAATGGAACTAGTACCATTTGTCCACAATTATATAAAGCAGATATGCATGGTATATTGTACAACCAGGGATAAAAAATAAATCAATAAAGTGTTCTCACAAAAACAGGCATAAAGAAAGCGTTTAACTGTGTAAACGCAAAATGAATAAGTAGGAAAGTAATACATGTCATAAAACACTGCAAACAATTAAACATTATCAGACGTGCATGAACATAACAACGACAATGACTCCGATGATCAAAACAGGACAGATTGCGACCCCAGTCCCGGCAATAACTCCCGTATAATCCGAAGGGTTGGCTGGTAATTCTGAAATGTATAGATATGGTTAATGCTATTATCTTCATATAGTAAGAATGGGTGCGATGGTAGAGTATACTGTTGTGTGCCGGCCATTTAACTTTTATGATATAGTTTTAAGGAGTAATGCGTTAAAACTGTTAAATAAATGGAGGGGAGGTTGTTCTTATAGCCTGAGGCAATGTGATCCTTACATTTTATATGCAGTTGTCTTCTGTGTGGTTGCTGTATGTGTGATCCACAATGGGGCATTCATATGAAAAACAGCCTTTTAATTCCAAAGTTTGTATTCATACATTTGTGAATAAATTTACCCTTGTCCCAATTTGACATAATTATCTGTTAAAGCGACATTGAATGAATAACATTTAATTTGGTCAACCGGATATGTATTGAACAACTTCTAACTTTGCGACACTCAACAAAAAGCCTTCAACAGA
The DNA here is from genome assembly GCA_016165875.1 of Acanthopleura granulata. Lineage (NCBI taxonomy): Eukaryota > Metazoa > Mollusca > Polyplacophora > Chitonida > Chitonidae > Acanthopleura > Acanthopleura granulata. The sequence continues at coordinate 1,453,712 of JABBOT010000028.1, forward strand.
GAATGGCTTGAAAACGTACAAACAAATGTATATACATGTGTGTGTGTACAGAAACAATCTCGAGGTAGAGCTCATAACAGGGGTTGCAACCTAGTGTTTTTACTGGTAAAGACATCGCGAGAAATCCAGTTTCTGACTACTGTTTAGTTCTGTTATGTTTTTGTTCCATAGGTGAGAAAATCCGAATCGCAATCCCCCGTTCCTGTTTAGCGAGGGCTCTAGGTGTTCACCCATACAGCTTCCTTCACAGATCAAAGTATCGACTCTCTCTGTCGATGATTGAAACTTTTTCTCTGTTTATTTCATGGCACCTATGACAGAGGTATGAAAGCGCAGAAATATTGCCATCACTCTCCGGTTTAGTGTGCTAAGATAGCCGAGGTTGTAATGACTGTTGCTTTTCTCCAATGTACTTTTACTTACAGTTTTTATCATCGCACATAATTTCTTGCAGGCCATTGCTGCGTTTGATTTTTGCTAATTTCTTCCTTTACTGGTGTAACGGCCAGCTAAATCTGGCCAGCTGGTTTAAGTAAGGTTTGAGTTTCATATTGCTGAAGGATGCGTTTGAGTTTTTCGGACAGTAGGGAGTTGTATTCAAAACCCACAAAGGGCAGTGAAAGGAAAAATTATGTGTACAATGGTGCTTTTACGGCTCCAGAAAAACGGACAGTGTTATTAAAGATCCAAGTTAGGTAGAAACTCAGGCCTTTGCCTATTATCTTACAGAACTACGTTTAATAGCCGGATGAAAATTCTACTTATCTGCTCGGCGTTTAATAGAGAAAAAAAAACAAACATTTCAAATGGAACTCTTAGTTCGGAAGTGTGTTAAGCTTACTGCTGATCTTACTTCTTTGGTGTTTAACGCTACGATTAAGAATTCTTCACCTCCTTGACGGTGGCCATCTTCATAAGTTTAGGACACTCACCAGGTACGGTAAGTGACAAGCCATCTGACTTAAAGCCGCAGTCGAAACAGGCAGACGTGGTTTCGAACTCGCGACCGTCAATCAACTGCTTGACAGTCGCTCCGACCGAAAGGCCAGTCTGACCCTCGTAATTAATGGATTCGTGGACTATTCTTAGACTGATAATTTTTTAAGGCGGGGCGGATTGAAACAACATAAAACTCAATCACTCTCCGTGGCTAGTAACGTCTGTTTTAACATTATTAATTTCGTAGTTTAATTTCGTTTTAAATGCTTCTATATATTGAAGAAATGTTTCATTCCATTCCTTTGCTAAGCAAAATTACTACAGCAACAAAAATTTGCCAAAGTATAAAAAATTATTGCCGAAAAAAGGCATACCAAATATAACAAACTACTATTTGTCTACTATGGCTTCAGGTGAACTTGACTTGGGAAAGATAACGTCTACGGCTTTGCGTGATGGTGGAGCAAACTCTCTGATCAGATCTAATACAACATTTGGGAACTTTTTATGTTAACTTCCCATCCTCTGATTGTCCAGCTCCGATCAGGCAGTGTTTGACAACTGCACACCACAAGACCATTTGCAGGGAAATTTAAGGCACGATACAATAATCACAACGGCTTTAGTGTATCGAGTAAAGGATATATATTTCTTTAGGGATCGTTCAAAAAAAAAAAAAGAATGGATGCATGTAAATTCGGGAGTTACCCTACAATAAATGATACATATTCCTTGTAGAGTAATTTCCAGTGAAATAAAGTCTCTCTTGTGGCTTGACCCAAGAATCATGAAGATAGCTTCATCATACGTCAATCTTAGTCCTAACTTGTATAATTAATCCTGGACCTCAATGCTAATCTTAATTCTCTCATAAAAGTTTCGGGCGAGTGTTATAGAAGTAAAATAAAAGTACCTCTGGCGAGGCAGGAATTTTAGCCTAAAATAGTGAAAGTAACTCAAAAATTTAGCGCGAAAAACTGAGTTAAGTTAGGGTTGATTGATTATATGTCTAAGACAGCTTCGCTATCCTTATGCCTGGCGCTTTTCTCGTGGTTTCTGAGGATAATTTGAACAAGTACAATGGGTTTAGATGTTTGTCATAGAGAAAGAAAAATACCACTTTCAGGTTACGCTGCAAGGGTAACAAGCAGTCTCTTAATGTAACTGAATGGTTTTCACGTAAATCAAAGACAGACTGTTGAAATCCAATAATTAGAGTCGCCTTATATTTGAAAAAGGTACAAGAGAAAAGTCCATGAGAAGAAATTTGCGAACTGGCGGAAACCACGTACCTTGGCTGAGACTGGACTATTTCAGACGTCGGATTGCTATCTCGAGACAAAACTGTAAACGACTGGATTAGGCCTATTAGTGAAGGGTTTGCCAGTATTGTGGCTCATATTCTTAGAAGAGGAACTCTTGTGACTCAGTGTATTGCAGACTTTAAGACGGGATAGAGTTGTAAAGATCAGTGGAATTTGCCTCATGAAGGTAAATATGTCCAGTGTCCGAGAAAAAAAGTTTTGTTTATTTTATTAACAACGTGATCAGACTTGTACATAAATATTCAGGATATTTGGTTTCTAAAAGACATTTTTACGGACTTGTGTCCTTTGAAGTGCTGTCAAGATCTGGGATAAGTTCGAGATATACTAATTGTGACGTATTACACCTGTAGTACAGCCAAGCCTTTAGTGAATGTGGCTTAGTTTCCCAGAGCTATGTTACAGAGACTCTGATAGGTTTTTTTCGATTTTGTTTCTTCTGGTTTATTTCACTTTGACATATTTAACTTACTCTTGGTTTTTGTTAACGACGGGTGAGGTTTTACCACTTTGCAAATTATATGCGTAACATTTTTAGGTAGGTAAAGTCATACAGGAAAGCTGACATACCGAATTAGATGCCGTCTAATCACGTGGGGAAGTAAATGGCTTGTAGTGGATAGTGTCCAGTGTTACCTCAGTGGAATGAAAGAGAAGTGACAGGGTTCCACGCAAACATTACTTTACGAGATACAGCTTAATTCAGTGTAACGTCGATGGAATCAAAGAGTAGTAGCGGGGTGTCACACAAACATTACCCTTTGAGATACAGCTTAATTCAGTGTTACATCAGTGGAATGAAAGAGAAGTAGCGGGGTTT
>JABBOT010000028.1:2411159-2469916 GCA_016165875.1 Acanthopleura granulata
GCTCGACTGGAGTGATCCCCGAAACTATGACGTAAATGTCATTATGGACAGTCCAGCTCGAATGACTTTCGATATGGATCTACCATCGAGGAGTATGTGCATTTACTAGAGACTGTGCGACTGGACCATGCGGGACAACGAACAGGTTAGATATGTGAATCTACGGAAACAAATGTTTCAATGATATCAACGTCAAATTGAGTGGGACAGCACGGTAGGTTGGTAAAATACGGTTGCAGGGAATATGAAGGACATGTGGCTTAGTCTCTATAGATAATAATCTATGGGTAAGCCCGCTAAGACTGAGCTATTGCACTTTATACGTACACGACAATATGTATAAGATTTTGTGGCTACGTGTGACCATCTGCCAGTTTGCACATTTTCGTCGATGCTCGGGTTTTACACGGTAGAATTGAGTCAAAACGATATAGATTTGATAGGTTCGTACTTTATTTTTCAGGAATAATTCACTTAAATGACTGCTGTCATCCTCATGATGGGAGGAAACAGTGCCGGGCCAGGGGCAAACCTACGGCTATCTGTAAGTTGTTGCCAGACTTTCCCAGCATGATGTGGACGTGAACTCACAGCGAACACATTGGTAAGAGACACCTGGGCCATTGTGACGCACAAGCGTACTAAGCCTGCCCTCATGTTGTTATATGTGGGAAGTCTGGCTGATTTTGTCAACCTCTTCTGTCCTATGTCCACCTGACCGCCTTCGATTTCATAAACATAAATTCAATTCAAGGAAACACCAGACACGACGCCCAATGCCGTTAATATGCAGAGATTGACCAGAAAACACCAGACACAGCGGCCCGTACCTCTTGGGCACACGCGGCACTCAACTATACACAGAGACCGACCAGAAAATGCCAGACACGACGTCCTATACCGCCAGTGTACACAGAGACAAACTAGAAACAGCAAACACTACGTCCCATACACCAGGGTACGCGGAGACCGACCAGAAAACACGACATACGACGTCCCATACTGCCAGTGTACACAGAGATCAAACAGAAAACAATATATACGACACCATATAAAGCCAGTGTACATAGAGATCGTCAAGAAAACACAAGACTCAACTCACGGAGGCCGCCCAGAAAACACAGAAAACGAAGAGAGAGAAAAAGAAAGGGAATGAGACAGGGAGTTTAAGTTAGAATAATAGATTAGAAAAGGCAGAGAGAAAGAGAGAAAGAAACAGAGTAAGCAGTAGTTCAACTTGAGGGAACTCCAGATTAAGGGTAATGATACTGAAGCTGTTGGTAGTAGTCATCAAGGATTTGACTTGGCTCGAAGCATCAAACTTATGCCCAAATTTATTGATAAGGATGTATACAGGTTTTCTTTATGTCCTTTGAGAAAGTGGCTGTTAACTTGGAGTCGCTAAAAGGTATTTGGGCAATGTTACTGCACAGTACATTTCAAAGTAAGTCTGCAGAGGTGAATTCTACTTTGTCAGTAAATCAGTCTTCAGATTATAACAGAGTTAAGGCAGTGTTTGGTCTGCTCATGAGCTGGCACCGGAGGCCTATGGGCGGAAGTTCAGACAGTTAAGGAAACAGTCTGGTGAAGCTTACATGGAGTGCCAGGGGTAAAGAAACGGTCTTTGGTAGTTGCTTCAGGGCTCTGAAGTTAGATCCGTCTTTTGAGAATTTAAAGGTGGTTCTCTTGGGGGATTTTAAGAACAGTGTATCTGATGAGGCCAAGGACGTTAAGATAACATCAAATTTGGCTGATAATTAGGAACTAGAGCATAAGATTAAGGGACCTAAAATTCAGCCTAAAATTTCCAATTTTAGTAAAGACGAACAGGCTGGGGGAAAACCAAAGTCAAAGGTGGGTTACTCTTCTACAAAGTAGACCTTTCAGTCCAAACCTGAGGATACCAGTCCACCTTCATGTCGTTATTGTAAATCGACGTTACATCTACTAACCTCGTGCCCTGTGTTGGAAACAAAAAACGAGCGAAAGTCAATAGCTTTTGCTAACTCCAGTGAGGTCACAATTAGAGATGGGTGGTGTTGGTCGTATATTTAAACCACAAGTTAAGGAAGTATTTCAAATTCCACTTGAGGTTTGTTTCCGATGGTATGGTAACAGGTAATGGAGTTCCCCTGTTCTTCCACCTAGGGATACTGTGGCTAAAAGATGGCAGATGTGAATACTGTGCTTTTTGAAAAGGCCAGCAGTCATGTTTTGTTCCAGGATATGAAATGGAAATTAAGTCAGTTCCATTTCAGGAAGTTACCCTTACTTCCGATTTGGTTAGTGGTTTAGTAACTCTCGGGGCTGTTAATACTTTGGCCGTCGAAGGTAATTCCTTGTTGCTGAATAATCACTTAGCGGAAGGCGTGTCCTCATGTCTGTAGTGTTCCGGTTACGGACGAGAATACAGAATCTAAGCGTCGAAACCGACGTTCGTGTACCAGCCGTCAACCAAAATGGGCGCTCCTGAGTAAATAATCGCAAGACCTGTCTCCAAAGACGAAAAATGACACAGAGCCCCAAAGAACTGAGAAACTATATACACATGAAATTAGGATTGATGCAAAGAGAAGCCGTCGTCAGTTTTCGAGGATGACGAAAAGACGTTATGAATGTTCTACATCATCCTGGGAAGACTGAATGAGTGTGTCACATTAATATGCTAAAGAATTCTTGACCATTCCCGTGACGCACGTCAGTCGTCAGCTGTGGCTAGCACGGCATTAAATCATGTGGAGTAGAGTGATAAATTATGTACTACATAAGCGGAGTACAAAGAGCCCGGTAGGATTCAAGTCGATTCGTTGGACCTTAATTTGGATAACTAAGGTGTATTAGGCAATTTAGATGAAGTGTTATATCATCTTTCTAAAAGTTAGAGGCGGAATAGTTATAAGTTGCTCGAAACTTATCTTGAGATATGTTCTGATGTATCAGGTTGTACAACTCCTGCAGTACATGATGTAGAGGTAGGAGGGGCGGTACCCATTAGAGGGCTTATTCCTCCAAAACTTAAAATCGTTAAGTAGGAAATACAGTACGTCAGATAGTGGGATTATATAGCCTAGCCAGAGTGACTGGTGTTCACCAATTGCAGTAATCCGTAAGGCCGATGGCACCATACGCCTATGTGTGAATTACATAAAGGCGAATGCAGTAACCAAGACAGACTCTTACCCTCTTCCCCGTATTAAGGATTGCATTGGTAGAGTAAGAAATGCCAAGTTCATTACTAAGACTGATCTTCTTAAGGGTTGGTGGTAGGTACCACTAACACATAGGGCCAAGGAGATATTTGCCTTTGCTACTCCTTCAGGGTTTCATCAGTTTCGTGTCACAACGTTTGGCGTGTGGCGTCACTAAAAATAGTGAAGCGACGTTTCAGAGGTTAACCAGTAAGACTCTAGAAGGGCTGGAGTTTCTATGAAGTCTGCAGCCTAAACAGATGACCTACTCATTGTGAGTGACAGATAGGAAGACCATTGTAAACATCTGGGGAAAACATACTCTAGATTGTCTTCATTAAGTTTAGTGAATAATCTTAAGAAGACAGAATTCGGCAAAGGACAAGTAACATGCTTTGGCCATGATGTAGGCGGTGAACAGATTGTCCTAAGGTTCTGGTCATGCTGGATTTTCCAGGACCAACTTGTAAGAAAGACATTCTTAGAGTGATTGGAGTGTGTGGTTTTAGCCACAAATTTGTACCCAATTTCAGCGATGTTGCTGCTCACAATCCTTTCGTGTTCTTATAGAAACTGAAGAACAAAAATCTGAGATTATTTACGATGGTGTTTGACCTTACAGCCTTATGCTCGGGATAATATTGGACATATTGCTGATGACGACAATATTGCGTCTATCCAGAATTTAATTGTCATTTGTAGGTATATATTTTTGTCTATGCGCACATATGCAATTTAACATAATTGTGTTACCATTGTTTTATATTCAGTGATTGTAAAGATCACTGTACTTCTGTACAGTTATCATTTCTTTAGAGGGGAAATCTAGCGATAGTGGTACCCCTACACTCAGATTGCGAACACTGTCCAGTCTCAGAGCGTCAAGCCCAGATCACAACAGAGTACATGGTGCCATTCAATACCTTCCGTCAGAGCAGTTGTTACCGATGTAGCCGGCCTGACACCTGGGCTCTCCCTCAGACCAAGGGCACTCTGATCCTTTTACATGAAGAATAACATGCCTTTGGTAAGCTAAGATAATGACATTAAAATATATAAAAAAGAGCTGAATTTGCTTAATAACATCAAATTTCCAGCGATGTTATAACACCATAGAATGACTCACTGAGAGCATACAGGTTGTAAATTAATGTGGCCATTTTAAGTGCGGAAAAGTTATACATGTATCTTCAATCCTGTTATGAGATGACTTGTTAATTACCTCCTTGGATGTTCAAAGGGTGCGATGTCAGTACACCTAGTAAGGGTATAACAGTACGATGTAAGTAGATCTAGTAAGGGTATAACTGCACGGTGTAAGAAGAAAGATTACAGTATAACCGTGCAAACTAACTGCACGTAGTAGAGGAATAACAGTGTATTTAGCCAGTTTTAATTTTCATTGTTGTTTGATTTCATATTTACAAATGGAAATGTACTATACACTATTATCTGTAGGGCAAATCGAAGTTCCCCAGGAGGAAGCTTAACTTTACCAAAATAGTGGCGAATTTCCACCGATACGCTCACAACATTGGTGAAACATGAGGGTCTTTGCGCAAGTAAGATCGCCAACAAGTGGTGAAAGGAAAATTATAAGACATGAAGGATCACCTGCAACTAGATGGGAAACTGTCCCCCTGTCGATCAGGCAGACTGTCAACCTGCTGACAGTGACTGATTTACTTGACAACGACGCAGGAGCTTCCGGGGTATGCGCTTGAAGTTGCTATGTAACGGGGCTGGCCGGTGCAATAGGCCAACAGTAAAAATTATTCGTCGCTAACCGTGAGCGCCCAGAGCTCATAATAATTTATGGGCTAATATAATATTTCCCATCATATCTATAAGAAGTTGGATTTAAGGCAAGTTTTGAAATATTAATGATATCGTGAATATATGACTGACACTTTGTCGGATATTTATTGAAGTGAACTGATAAGGTAGGTGCCTTTCCCTTGAATGTAATTTTTCGATGTGTTGTCACCGGACACCTGGCACGTTGAAACGGACAAATGACGTGGACACCACTTACAATTTTGGCTGCACCAAGCTTTCATTGGAAGTATATACAATATACCATTCAGGCATATTTAATATAGACGGAAACATATGTGACGTGCAGATTTGCAAAATGTAAACAAATACGACTTGTCTCTCGTCGCGTTTAATCATTTTAGCTCTAACTCATCTTACTAAACACTTGTAAACAAAGATAGGTATAGAACTCCTGAACTGCAGTGCCATCTAGGTTAATTATCGGCCAATTTAACACTGTAGTAAAGGGACGAACGATCAAAAAGCCATGAACTATTTTGGTAAATATACAGTTTTAATGGCCCTGGAAAATATTTTAGTTTTTTCGATTTACTAACATATGATTGTATGAACCAACATGATACTTTGTCATGTATTGGAACTCTGCGACTGGACACCAGTTACGCACGTTATCTGTTACGTTAACCAACATGATACTTTGTAATGTATTAGAACTCTCCGACTGGACACCAGTTACGCACCTTATCTGTTACGTTAACCAACATGATACTTTGTAATGCATTAGAAGTCTCCGGCTGGACACCAGTTACGCACGTTGTCTGTCACTTTATCCTATTTTTATTATGATGGGAATACTCTCAGCAAAATCCCCTCAAGTGGGGAAATCTGATTTTGACCTTACTTTTATTTTCTGATAAAACAAACACTATGAGCTACGGCTTTTCACAGAATGACATGTTGCATAGTAATTGCTTTGATTCGTGTAGATTTTCTTCCTTTTCCTGGGCTAAAAAATTACACCTCAGTTCTAAGACACCGGGGAAGATTCCGCATCTTGTTGCAAGGGGGTCCTTTTACAGCAAGACCGAGTTTGGAGCGAGAAAGTGTGGCAATTGTAACAGAGGCATGTACATGTAACATGTAACAGAGATACAATATTGTGACGTAGGTATATGTAATGCTAGTGTATCTTTGGGACAGCAGTCTACACTATTATGTGCTTTGTATGCGGTGATGGCGGAGTAATGGGGTTGAGGTTGGACGCAGGATACAGAAAGTAGCTTGTTATAGGGATATCTCAGAAGTCATATTATCGGCCAATTCAAGAATGGGGAAAAACTATTAGCCACTACTGTATTCAAACCGGTCCTACCTGTGAGTGCCCTGCCTATCTACCCGCCCTTGCCCCGGGGACCTGCCACCCACATAGCCCTGCATAGTTTAAGATAGTGTTGTTGTAAGTAAGCTGGCAGCGGTCTTACTCGCTTACTATCACAAAGACACTAACAGTAGTGGAATCCCTAAATTCTCAGTTCAAATCCGCGAACTCACATCTCAGGTAAGGTGTATAAAACTGTGCCTTAGGCCAGAGGTACCGGCTACATTTACTTTCTATGTAACGTGTATTCATCTGCGCTATCTCTAACCAGATATTCCGTGCATTGCTGCACGTTCCCTGACTTGATCATTGCTATCTAACCACTAAGGTTGCCCACTAAGATTGGCAAACATCCATGCACGTAGTAAACCTCAAAAGTGTCAATCAAATGTAATGAAAGCTCATAAACACATGCCGAGCGAACATTACAAAGTAACTCGGCCATTAAGGTAGAATCATAGATCACGCTATGTCCGGCTCGTGTACGTGTTCTGTAGCATTGTATCACCCATATTACAGAGTGCGTGGCAAAGCTAAGTTTAATTCAATGTGCAAAGGTACAGTGTGTAAATCTCGTCTTCTTGGTCTGGCTTTACATATCAGTTCACAGGATAACTTGTTGGATGATCGAGATATTCCATCCCATTCTAGCTCCAAGGTCGCACGCTCAAAGAAGTACATTGACACGGCGTTTTAATATGGCAGGAGATGGGTATCTATCTTCTTATGTCCCTTTTTGTCCCTATCCTTGGGATGTGTGGAATCTTGTGTTTCTAAGATTTTACCTGCCATCGGCTGTGAGCCCGCGCACATGATGTTTCGTCTTGACTGTGAGAGGAACTACTCTTGGATAATACATTTACATTAGTATTCATGAGCTATCGGGTCGGGTTTGTCGGTTATTTCTGCCTGCTGAATCAAGGAAGAAAAGGCAGCTGTAGGCGAATTGTATTCCTTGGCAAATTAAGATGACGTATATGCTGATGAGACCGTAAATCGGCCTGACGTTGTAACGGCTTAACTTCTGTTTTCGTTCCAGTGGCGCCATGTCGTTGCCAAATCCCCACCTTGTTGGAATGGAGACGGATATACTGTATCACATCGCCTTAGCAACGAACACACACGATTTTCCCTCCCTATTTGGAGATGTCAAGGTAATGTAATCTTCCGAACAGGGTGGTCTCCCCTGTTTAGCGTACAGTTAAGAGAAGTGTCTGAGTGAATGGTTTGGTTGTTACTCCGGCAATATTGCAGTCACATCGTGGCCTGAAGCTGTTTAAACGAGGAGAGAGTAATATCCCGTTTGGGAGTGTCAAGGTGAGGTCATTGTCTTAAAGGGAGTGTGGTATGACCGGTTCGGAAATGTCACAAATAGGGAGCTGTCTGCGTAACAGAGTCGTGTTGCTAGTTTGGGGAAGTCAGGTAAAATGGGCTATCTGAGAGACATATTGATGTCACCTGAGTTGGTGTTATATGTTTGGGCAGGGAGAGGGAAAATGTCTCAAGGTCAGATTGAGGTGGCATGGGTTGGTGTTATATGTTTTGGCAGAGAGAGGGGAATTGTTGGAGTGATCGAGTGGTGTCGCCTGATTTGGTGTTGGATATATTTGCGTGTTGCCTGTTTAAAGATATCAAGAAAAGGTGGCTTTCTGAGTGACAGAGAGATGTTGACTGTTTTGGAGATGTGAAGAAAAGGGATACATTCCTTAAGCTGTATCTCTCTTTAGTCCGAAGTACATGACAAACTATCATATACCGGTTTCTAATTCATGGCCATGCTATAACATTGGTTACAGTCAAGAGTTGGCTCCGCACTAACGTACTTTTGTGTTGTTTTCCACTTGAAACCTTGCTGCAGCCACTATAAAGTCGCGCGTGCCACAAACACTTACACACATTGTTGGTTCCTGGCAAGGGTTACAATGTTTTACCATGGCTAAGCAGACGCAGTGAAGACATCTCTGTCATATGTACTCGAAAATCTATCTCACATATTCATGTTCTCGACTTTCTATTTCACCAGAGTATGTTTTGCCTCTTTCTCGATAATGTAAATAGAGTAAATCTTCGGTCAGCTTTCGCTCGATGCTCACTAGTTCTCCTCCAAAATGGCGAACAAGTATATATATACCAAAGGTCAGTTGTTGCCACGAATATCCCAGTTTTCTTCGCTCCTGAAACTGTCGGTAATGTTATGATGAAAAATGTGCCCCGTTAAAGATGAACCATTCCTTCAATCTCTCCAATTTGAGGCGAAGTAAGCAATAGTTTCAGATTGTCGGTAAGGTTTTACTCCTACACATACATATAGGCATTGTCACCTGGCTTTTGGATATTAATCAAAATGATTTAAGGAGTGTCGATGACAGTCGAAGATTGAGGGTGCTTTAGAAATTCCAGTTTTGGATATTATCATCGGTATTATAATGCTTTTTGCAATAACTCAACTCAACCAGCGCAATTATTTCTTTTCTAATGAAATTGCTCTCCCGTTAAAGTGGAAAGGAAAATAAGAGTTATTAAAACATTTTAAGTTGCTTGATTTTTGTTTCTCAGTTTGTTTGTATCGGTGGACCACCGTCCCGTATGTCTAAGTTCGCTGTCATGGTGTCTCGTGACCTGGGTGTCCCCTTGCCAGAAGGTCAAACTCCACGGAATTACGCCACAGGGACAGACAGATACGCCATTTATAAGGCAGGACCGGTTTTAGCCGTTAGTGTAAGTTAACATGACAGCTAATCGACGCCATGCAGTTGTATAGCGGTGCACCACATGAAGTTACAGATACTATCGTTCACAACACGAATTTGGGGTACAAACAAGTAATTAGCATTGACCTATGTTTCTAGCATACATGGCAAATACCTATAAAAGTCAAAGAAAATAAAAGCGAAAGTGTTTAGATAAATGTTCCTATAAACAATTAAGAGTAATTTAAAAAGATTATTTCTGAACAATATTTTCTGTTAATCAGGCTTAAATGTACTATTCCCTTGTGACTTTCGCTTTAACAAATGAGAAAATGCGATGAGCTTGAGTCCTAAACATGACATCACAACTACAGAACGGGCAAATATTTCTGACTTTCTCAGACTGGTGGCTGCTGACAAAAGTTATATGTTGATAAATCTCACATGTATTTTGACTTTTGCAGCACGGTATTGGGTTTGCGTCGTTATCCGTCATTCTACATGAGATTTTCAAGTTGCTATATTACTCAAAATGTAAAGATGTGAAAATAATCCGGGTTGGGACGTCAGGAGGCCTTGGTAAGTGATGTTATCAACCCATAAGATCCTTAGTTTTTTTCCCGGCATTTATCTGTATTTCGAGCATGTCATAGTGGAGTGTCTGTATGTCAATTTCATCTAAGTGTAATCCAGTTGCCGCTCCCGTTATTAACATGCCTAATTTTTAGGATATGAGACTAGATGAAATGGGATATAAGATGTCCTTTAGGATATGAGACTATATGGAATGGGATATAAGATGTCCTTTAGGATATGAGACTAGATGAAATGGGATATAAGATGTCCTTTAGGATATGAGACTAGATGAAATGGGATATAACATGTCCTTTAGGATATGAGACTATATGGAATCGGATCCAGATGCATCTTTCAGTGGCGTCCCGTGATTAGGTTATTACGAGCCGCGATTAAGTGTTTCTTCGTCACTGCTTAGTTACGCCGACACATTCTGGAGGAAAAAAACAGGCGTGAAGGTGTCATTTTTATACAAATAGAGACAGTGTATCGATAACTGTAAAGACACCTTGCTTTGCAATTCATGAACCAGTCATTTACTAACAAGGCATAATGGTAAAGAACAAACAGTTCATGACGTATATAGGACTATAAGAGGAGTTATTTGAGATGACGTACAGAAAATAAAGACCATTATTTATATATGCATTTAGCATAAATTTGATTCATTTATACACTTGTTATATTTTCCTCATGTTGCTGTACCCACCTATAATATACGACGTCAGTCAGCTTTATGGGTGAAGGGGCCTTCGTGGTTGAGTGGGTTATCGAGCTAACGCAGCGTGATAACGCAGGAATCCCCCACCAACGTGGTTTCTGTGAGTTCAAGTGGAGCTTATGGTGGATTGCTGTATGGTCGTAAGCGGGAGGGTCTGTGAGAAAACTGCGGATTTTTGTGTGTTTCCGCCGTGCTCTGCATGGTTTCCTCCCGCCATAATGTCAACATTGGTATAAGTGAAATATCCTTGAGTATGACGTAAAACACCAAATAAAAGTAAATAAGTAAAATTATGGCTTTATAAAACCGACAAGCCCTGGGGGAATCTATTTTTGGCAAAAACTCGGCAAATCCAGTGGAAAGCTAGGTTCAAAGATGAATAACTTCTTTATACAGGGGCTAGTTTTCTGAACATGATGTTAATACTTTTTCTGTTTGACAGGCATAAAGCCCGGGACCGTGGTAATCACAAAAGAATGCGTCAGTGGGATGTTGAATAATTATTACGAAATGGTGAGTATATCAATGCTTAGACATGCTTAGTACATGCCACTGGATAGACGTTCCACGTCAATAATCACAAGACCGCTTTACAAAACTACGTCCATCACAGACCACCAAAGAGCTAAGAAAGTACGTAAAGGAAGGAAATAGGATAACGTTTTTTGAGAGGGACTTATCATTGTGTCTTCACTGATCCTTGAAAAGCCCACAGAATGACTTTGGCGCTTAACATTTCATCAGTATATGAATGGTGTACTGCATATGCCATACGTACTATTTAGATTGGAAGAAATATGGTTTAAGTATTCCCATGGAAGTATAAGTATTCCCATGCAAAATGGGATGATTGATGTTGTGTAAGATCAGTGAAACAGTGAGCTTACCGAAGCGATTTTGATATGCAAAAGACACGAATGTGATATGTAAAAACGCTGATATGATGTGTAAAAACGACACTCTAACGGTAGGAAAACTGCACAAATTTTCTTTAAAGTTTAGAAACAGTGAGCTATGTAAGTATGGAATGCAGCTTTTGTAAGGCTAAATCAAGTGTATATGTTGGAGTAAAAAATATCACGTGTTAAAAACACATTAAAACACAAATGTAAATAGAAAGCATAGCATTTACTTGTCCCTGTGTAAAAACGTTTCATCCCACGGGATGTGGCCGAAAGTCTAGGAGTCATGGAATGTAAGCAGTGAATAGTATTCTGTAGAAAAGGTGCCAAAAACTGAAAACGGCTTTGTGCAAACGTTTGCGGACGTCTGCCTATTACTATACAAATTAATAAAGTTAAGCAGCCCAAAGTGGCGGAGGCTGCTGAAATATAGATATGCGTATATACATGTAGTAACCCACTGAATTATAAACACGTAAGCCAGTATGGCCTCCTGACACACTTAAATTTATACATATAGATGTATTGGAATACAGTTTGTGTAAGTCTGTGTAAGTGTGTTACATTTGTTACAGAAAGAAATTTCTCAGATTTCTGAAATTAAACGCGGATATCAAACCATATCCATGTAAACTGCGTAAATATCCGTTGAGGATAAAGCCGTGAAACAAAGTTTCCTCTGCAGCTATATGCAACGTAATAGTGTAGTTAATAAGAGTGCTAGAATGACGTTTACCGTTAAATTGCGGTATGTTCCTGGTATTAACCTGGAACCAGGAGTTACTCAAGTGTCCATCCAGGTGAAGGCTTACATCTGATTAATATGTATGTATCAATCGTATAGGCCTTTAACTGCTCGAGAAATAGGTCTACAAAAAAGCCTGAACGTGAACTATAGGCTGACATTTACTCTTGCTAGATTTTGAGGTATAAACCCCTGGATGATCCGGTAATGGTTATGGCCACCTTTATTTGCACGTTTGTCTGTCTTTCTTGTCTCTCTCTCCCACAATCAACAACCTTACAAATAAGGAAGTTACGCAACAACCCATTCACATTTCTTTTCTTGCTAGTGCAGCGTAATGATCCAGGTGCTTTTCTCTAATGTGATCGCTGTGAGTTCATGCTGAGCTCATGCTGGCTTCCTCTCCGGCCATAGGTGGGAAGGTGCGCCAGCAACCCGCGGATGGTTGTGGGCTTCCCCCGAGCTCTTGCCGGTGTCCCCTCACCATAATGTTGCCCGCCGTCGTGTGAGTGAAATATTGTTGAGTACGGCGTAAAACACCAATCAAATATGAAATAAATAAACTAATGTTTGGTAGTATTTTGGATTTGTATCCGGTGGTTTAGTAAACAGTTTTTCACCCTTGCGAAGTAGGCAGAGAACACAAATACAGAGCATTGTGTCTGTCTGTGGTGGGTAAATTTGCACATGAATTTCTCATGACGGGTAGGGCACTCGAAATGTCTCCTAGCTGACAAGCTGATTTCTGTCACGGCTTTTCCAGCCCGTCATGGGGAAGCTCGTGCGTCGACAAGCTGTACCCGATGCCAACTTTGTGAAAGATCTGAAGAATTTTGCTGACAAGATGCCCGATAGTTTTACAACGCTCACTGGCAAAACGTTATCAGTGGAAGATTTCTACGAATGTAATCATTTGATGTCCTCAGTCATCATGTGTAATAGTTCGGATGTATCTTTGTGCCTACAACATACCAGAATGGAAGCATTATAAGTTATTGTTCTAGGATCACGAAAGAGTAAAAGGAGAATAATTCTACGAACAGATAAAATACAGTCATAGATTGGGAATGAAATGGAAAAATGACAAGAGAAAGTTATAGTGCAGACATATCATTTATGGACTGGAATTTTGTTTTAACCAACCATATACTCACAATCAGTCTATAACCTATAGTGACGTAGTGTACTCGGTAAAAAGGGGTTTCTGTCCAGGTTACCCGAGTTTGGGTTTTATTCTCACTATTTATGTAAGTACTGAAGTATTAGACAATCCCCTAACACCGCGGCTTAGGAAAGAATTAGACTAAGATGGGTTGATTTGAATAGCAATTTATTTAAGGCGCTGGTCTAGACTCTCACGCCATGGCCCAGACCTAAGATATATGAAGTGCATGTTCTTTTCTTTTGATATTGGATGTTCTGATTTCGCAATCCATGTGAGAGCTTCCTAATTCCAGTCTTCTCTCATCTTGGTATGCGCTGAAGTACTGCTAATGTGGTATTAATCCCTTGTTATTTAGCCTTTCATTCAGCCATTTGGCCCGATGTTGACAACGCAACAATTTGGTTTTTGCGAGAACTTCGCAAAGAACACACAAAAGAGCAATGATAAAGAACGTTGCAGGCATATGTAAAGAAAACTGTTGAATGGTTTTCTAGGCTGTATTTTAGGAGTAAGAACAGAAACCCTGAGAACAAGTCAGCCCACACGCCCTTCAATCTCTGATTTCTCCATTATCTCGCCACCTATTTCGAAAATAGAGCAGTGAGTAGAAAAAAAAAACAGCTGACGAGATTTATCATGTCTGCTAATGGTCTAAAATCAAAATGTAAAAATTCCGGCATACTGAATCAACATGGATGACCTTCTTGCCAATTCAGAAACATTTAGGACGATAATGCGTGAAAAGACCATTAAAAATTGTGTCTGAAAATACCTTCACCGATTTCTGTAGACTTCTTTCACCAAAATAAACGTCAAATGTTTTGATTGTATGGTGGGTTTTATGGACCATATTAATCAAGTGGTTGACCAGTGACGTCAAACAACTTTTTGTACAGCTTTATGTTCAGGTCTCATTAAAACTCTTGTGAAGAGTAATCCTCCAATGGTTATGTATGAAAACGCTAATATGACATTAAATTCCTGTTTTAGGGCCATAGAATACTCTGCGTGACCCATATTTTCAATATGTTCCGTAAATCAACTATGTAATCAAAACATTTGGCTGCCATTTTTGGAGGCACAAATCTAAAAAAATCAGTGAAGGCATTTTCAGGTGTAGTTTTTAATGGTCTTTTCAGTCACCATAAAGTCATTCTTGTCATGTCTCTCCCTTTAAGATATCATTCAAACGTCTGCATTTATTCAACTTTTTCCAAGGAAGTTTGACAACGAATTTGTTTCTTGGGATACGTGTTTTGGAAGACGAAAGTCATTGTACTTACACATTACTACATGTACCTTGTTTTAAGGTCAAGGTCGTCTGGATGGCGCTATTTGTGATTACACGCAGGAAGAAAAGATAGCCTTCCTGGAGAGACTCAGCGGGTTCGGGGTTGTCAACATCGAGATGGAATCTCTTCTGCTGACAGCTCTGTGTAATAAAGCCGGAATCAGTTGTAAGTCTAAGTCAGGAATTCGCTGATTCATCCTGCTGCATCGGAATCTTTTACGGCAGGTGTGAAGAGGTTGAGCGTCATAAAGCATGAAGCCGTTCGATATCGATAATTGCAAGATACATTTCCAAAACTACCAATAATTCCGGCTTTCAAGAGGATGTACAAAAGATAATACAGAAAATGAAGCGGTAGCATTAAAATTTTGTCGCCAAAATTCGGAGTATCGGTAGGCAGTGCTAAACCTGGTAAACTTTTGTAACAGTGTCTTATCCTCTTGAGTACAACTTGATTTCTTGTTTAAGCTCTCGCCACGTCTTGCACATGACAAGAGGATCAGTTGGCTTAGGTATTCAAAGTGCTGTGTTTTGCTACAGAATATTTTATTTTAGGGTTAAGATGGGACGGGGGGTGGACAACCGGAATACCCAGATTAAATCAATACAAGTTGAGCACGCAAACCATTGAGATACCTACAGCGAGCGCTCAAAGCCTCATTTTCAAATGTCACTCTTGAAACCTCCTTCAGTGAAAACTCGTTAAATCCCTTTCACGCATTTAACAAGGGGTTCCAGTGCCGTGTGCCCCTTTGTTCTTTCTTAGATTACGTCACACTCTTAGGTACATGCGTGCACAGAAAACACATAGGTAGTACACACACAGCAACATCAGGGCAGGAGGCAATGCGTTTGGACCCTACTGTGTAACCCGTCCAAGTCCCAGGTAGTCAACCACCTCATGTATTTGATTGATAGATTTCATTGGCGTTTTGCTCCATATTCAAGAATATTACACTTATGCGACGGCGGCCACCATTGCGATGGGAGAAACCCGCTTATAGCCTGGAGAGAAATCCTCGACCATCTGCAAGTTGCTAGCGGACCTAAAAATGAGCGACCCGAGAGGAACCCAGCGTGAGCTGGGCCCACTTGCACGAAGCCCTCTTAACGTTACGAGCACATAACTACCATATCTACAATGTTGGTTGTCATAGTAGTTACGTGCTCTTACTGCAAAGAGTTCAACTGGGCCCTGGTGTACAACAACAATATAGACACCTAATTAATGAAGTTGTGATTTCTCTGCGTAACCCTGTGTTTCAGGTGCAACGGTTTGCGTTACGTTGGTAGATCGGCTAGAGGAAGATCAACTGACGAATCCACGGGACACCATGGTGGACTGGCAGTCCAGGCCCTTAACACTAGTCTCCCGCTACATTAAACACAAACTTGGTCTGTGACGTTTTGTCCATCGCTGACAAGACGGGAACGCATTTGCCAGTGTGAAGCCCAATGATATCCGGTCTCCCTTGGACAGCTGGGTGGAAGTGAAACAATCATCAGCTCACATCATTAGCATCGTTTCATTTTGCGTTGTGATATGTACACCATGTTACTTTTTGCTGTATACATAGGGGAGGAGAATCTGTTGGTAAAATAACTCGGAATAAACTGTATTTTGGATTTGCCCCTATAGTATGTGCTGACCCCCTCCCCCCCCCCCGTTTATTAATAATTAAGGTAGACTTACGAGAGTTTATGTTTGATGATAATGCTGTGACACTGGAGACTAATCAGAGATCCCGTGGAGAGCGAGAGCTTACCCAGAATTCATTGTGGAGAGGTTGTATGGCCTCCATCAAGGTTTTGGTGCAGGAAGGGCAACAAAATACCCCAAGGGTAGGGCACGTGATCCTTGATTAGTCCGCGCTGTTAAAGGACTACCATCTAACATCGACTTGGTAAGTCTCGTTTCATTTTCAATTCCTGTCAAACCGCTGACATAATCAGCAGATGCCTTCAGAGGTTCCAAGTGGTTACCACACAACATGCAAAACCAGAGTAAAATTTCATTAAACATACAACAATAAAAAGGTTCATTCCTCGCTCACAATAAATCAACAATCTGTCTCCTTAGATATTTCCAGATATTCAAAGATTACAATTAGTTATCTCATTTGAAGTACTGCCCTAGCAAAGTTACCAGCTGACGAAGTTGGCTTGTTATAGAATTTACGAGACTTAGATATGTTAGCCCAGCCTGCAGCCCCTTATATGGAATGTGAATAGAATTGCGTTCGGCATCACCAGTAGACACAGATGTAAATCTATGTGGTGTGAAGACAGTTACCAGTGTCACCGCTGTAAATTATAGTCCAGTCCGTCGTCGCTTTCCCTCCGGTCGTGTGTGGGAAGGTTTGCCAGCAACTTGCGGATGGTCGTGGATTTCTCTCGCGCTCAGCCCGGTTTCCTATCAACAAAATGTGAAATATTCTTGAATACAGCTTTAAACACAAATCAAATAAATAAATAAATAAAAATAAATAAACAAATAAATGAAGACAGCTGTGTTGATACCAGCCTTCTAAGCTGTCTTAATGCATCTGGGTATTGTATTTTAGAGGTTGGGTTAAAAGGGCAATTGCAAGCTAGCAAAGGTGATAAACACTCAATGCCAGTCAAGAAACAAAGTTTTCAATCTGGAGAATATGCCCCAAACAACAGATCTGCTAAGTAATAACCTGGGCGAGATTGTTTTATTATATATGCGATCTTAAGTGTCATAAAAGCCATTGCCTTGGTCATGTTTGATTGTTCGAAATAAAATAAAGTCTGCAGAGGCTGTATTCCTAATAATGCTAATAATATAGCCTGCTTTAATGCAAGGTTTTTTAATGAAATTGTCTTCACTGGAGACAAGAATTTTAGGAATATTAAGTATGTATGTATGCATGTCTGTATGTATACTTGGGTTTCACGTCATACGAAACATCCCACGTATTCTAAAGAGGACCCCTTAGAATATTTTTATATGCTGTTTCTCCTTGTTACACGTGAGTCCATGCCGCTTAACTGCTCCTCCCAATGGAACATCAAGACACCAGTCATGACCCCCATCAGGTCACATTATACTGACACCGGGTCGACCAATCCTGCTTCGTTGCTCTAACCTCTCATTGGCGAACGCCAAGTCAAGCAGCAAAAAGTACCATTTAAAAGTCTTTGGTGTCACCCGATGCGGGATTGATCCTGGATACCCCGACCTCCTGCGGATGCTGTAACTGACAGGCAACCGAGGCGGTCTGAATTTTTAAGTGTTTAAATACTTGAAAAGCCATATATTTTGAAAAATTACAAGGGAAAAACACCATTAAAATAGCGCTCATACAATGCTATCCCTTACCTTTGTTTGATTCTGGGAAGGTATCGTGCCTCATTATTGTGGTAGGAAACCGGGCAGAGCCCGGTGGAAACCCACAACCATCCGCAGGTTGCTGGCCGGCCTTCCCACGTACGGCCTGACAGGAAGCCAGCATGAACTGGGCTTGAGCTCACAGCCACCTCATTGGTGGGAGGCTTCGATCTGTAACCGACTGAGCCACGGAGGCCCCGTTTCGTAGTACAACGATAGATGACACAAACCGCTCCCCCTGTACACCCCGTGTACGTGAAGCACTCACATTATGAGCGTACGTGCTTTATCCACAGCCCCTTATACGACGGCGGCCAGCATTATGGTGTGAGGAAATCGACCAGAGCCAGAGGGAAACCCACGACCATTCGATAGTATTTGTAATAATACGGGTAACTAATAGAATTGCCAATCATGCCTTGATGATTGAAAATGACTCTCGAGCTAGCTGATAATGGTGCAGTTGTTTAGCCAAATCTCTTCAATTTGCTTTCCAGAT
This sequence comes from Acanthopleura granulata, assembly GCA_016165875.1. Taxonomy (NCBI): domain Eukaryota; kingdom Metazoa; phylum Mollusca; class Polyplacophora; order Chitonida; family Chitonidae; genus Acanthopleura; species Acanthopleura granulata. The sequence goes on from JABBOT010000028.1 coordinate 2,429,449, forward strand.
GATCAGAAAGTTGTATTTGAGTCATAGATGTGTTCATCATCATGCGATGTTTGTAGTCACATAGGCGATTTTTGCAGTCAATGATTCAAGGCTTTGCAATTTTTTCATGGTAAAATTTTTGTTGAGATTTAAACGATCCCTGCAAGTCAGTCTGACAATATGTGAATGGAACTACTTTTTCTGTTTTGCCAACTACCATAGTTGATAAGGAGAAAAATGTTTCTGTCCCCAAGTCGCCATTTTTGTGTCGAAGAAGAAATATTGTGAAATCAAAAAGATTACTTAGGTCCTGCAGACATATGCACCGTTAGTTTTGACAAAGATACTAAGATTATTAATTAAGGAGGTCAGTAAAATTTAATTACTGATGACAGCATAATTCAGATTCCTAATTTATTATTACATGTATCTTATATAAGGCTCACGAAAAGTTATGCACGATATGCAAATCTCATTTCCAGACAGCAATGTCCAGAACTGCAATTCATATATAGTAAGGTAACGTGTCTGAGTTAAGATTTGCAGACATTGTGTAATCTCAGTAGAGCGCTCATGGCTTCCCCTGTAATTGTCTATGATCCTCTTGGATCGGATTCAGCTGGGTCGCCAATTAACAGTGCATCGAACTTTTGATGCAATCCTTAAAGGGCATTTCAAGGAGAGCATATTTATTGGGTACCGCTCATTCCAGTGGCCACACAAATATGGTTAATTTATTTGTATAACTGACGCTTTACGACGCACTGAAGGATTTCGTAACCGATTTTGTGAATAATTCCTACTTGCACAGCAATATACCAAATGGTCCTGTGTGTGCCATATGTGTATCTCGTCTTGTAGCATTTGTTAGATCCTGTGTGCTGTGTGATGATTTCAATCAACGTCACAAGTTATAACTACAAAAAAGATTGTTTCAAGGATATTCCATCAAACGTCTACATTCTAGGGTTCGTAGTTTTAACAATAGGTATGCCTCTTTTGTTAGTAAATACGGACGGATTCTTCGGAATGCCCGGGAAGAATCTCATAATCGTGTCTAATTCCGCTTTACCCTCTACTTTCCAGTTCTGGGTTTTGTAGTCAAAATCATTTCCTTGGGTAGTACATGGCTGGATAATCCGTACAATAAATGCTCATGGTCAGGTTTGACCTATGGCCTCTATGACCTTGAACCTGGAACATTGCTCAGAGGCTACATTGGCAGAACTGTGTTCATTGGCAGCCTCAATGAGCACATAATTTATTTAATTTATTTTATTGGTGCTTCACGCCGTTGTCAAGAATTTTTCACTTATACGACGGCGGCCAGCATTATGGTGGGAGGAAACCGGGAAGAGCCCCGGGTGGAAACCCATGACCATCAGCAGGTTACCTTCTCACGTACAGCCGAAGAGGAAGCCAGCAAGGGCTAGACGTGAGGGGCTTCTGGGTCATTACGCTGGGCTAGCGCGCTAACCAACTCAGCCACAGAGGCTGAGTAAAATTTAGTAAAATTACTAAACAAAATATGAGTGATAAATTGGAGTGGTGTGATTCGTGCTTTTTGCTTTACTAGAGAACATATATAAAAACAACAGCAGATTTCGCTATTTTAGAAAGTTTCGCTGAGGGAACTCTCATCAGAATAAAAATATGATAACGTGAACAAAAATCATTTCTTTGCATTTGATGTCAAGTTGAAGTTTTCTAATACATTCCAAGGTATCATGTTGGTATTTTGTTAATTAAAATACAAATGTTATCAGGAGTCAGTGGAGCTTCACTTTCACCATAACAGATAATGGTTCGTAGAACTGTGTTCCCGTTAGTACAGCCGTGGCTGCGCCGCTAAATCCAACTTCTTATACATCTGACAGGAAGAAGTATTGTATTTAGTGGACCCTGGCCTATTGCATGGCAAAACCAGTTATGTAACAACTTCAAGCGCACACCGTGCAAGCCCTACAGTAGATGTGCCACTGTAAGCAGGCGGGCAAACAAAGGGACCACAGAAGGATCACTCTCCATCTCCTTGCAAGTGATCTTGGACATACCGTATGTTAAGCCAATACACCAAAGAGCAGCGGTTAATCAATGTATGGTGGAGGTAAATAAAACGCTAGTCCTATAAAATAAGCCGGTTGTTATTTTTTTTTCAAATTTAAGTGCTGTCTGCAGGAATTTTATAGACAGCGTCGAAAGATATTCCATAGCAGTGTTGCCACAATAGTGGAGTATAGACCACTGATCGTCATATTAATACTTTGCATATAAAACAGAATATCGGATATTTATGCTGAAGTAACTGCCCAGGTGAGGTATCTCATGTTTAACACCAGACGTAAATTCTAATAATAACTATATCTTTTTCTTTCCTAAACGCAGACCACTTAAGCTCCATCAAGATGATATCACAGCTCTCAGGGTGTCACAACTGATGAGGTTCTTCAGTGACTTGCCAAAGGTCGCTGGTTCAAGTTTTACCCTAACTATTCATGAAAAAATAATATAATGAATCACTTAGATGAAAATGTAATTCAAAATTAATCCGTCACCCCCTCAGCCAAATTAGAACAGCACTGTTTAAGTACAAGGTTAGAATAATGCCGAACCGTACATCACAGCGCCCAAACCAACTCTGGAATATGTAGTCAGCTGGATAATACACGAAAACGACATAGCGAGAACAACCGCCTTATAGTTACCTACTCTTCTTTTCTTATTGACAACGTTCATCGCTCTGGGAATCTACCAGACCGAAGATTTCAATGCAAAATAACACACTCCAAGTATATACAAATGTACATACCTCATTCTTGCTGAAATTTTCTACCAGATCTCCAGTGCCAACGCTTAGTAAAATACCATCCATGTTCTTAGATTTTGAAACGGAATAAATCGTCGTTGACACGTTCCAGATATAACATACTTAAAATGAACTCTTCGGGCGAGTCTGAGAAATCCTGCCACTTATAAAAAGACAACAGCCGTGCCCCGATATTTTCTGATTCATGGATTTCTGATTACGTTCTTACGCACCTGGCAAGTAGGCCTACGTGAAATAGATTTTGATAGGTCCAGACCCGCCACTCTAGAACGCTGTGACCTGCACCTCCCTCCTGTCGCGGGTCTCGACCCGCGAGGCTCTGGACGAAGGGGCGAGGGCGGTCGCGTGTAAGTGGTACCGTCCTCGTCCCCTCGTCCCACGTCCCACTCCACCTGTGATCATTCTAAAATCTACTCGTACCTGAGTGCCAGGGCTATCTTTGTCTCGTCTGTAGGAACTCTCGCAAGATTGCGATTGAGCTATCACCTGAAAAGGGAGGCAATTCAGCACGGAACTGTTCGCAGGTGACACCGCCGTCTGAGTGTTCTAAGACAGCAGATAAACGAATAAAATCCTGAGGACTAGACACGCGATGCCATTGTTTGTACACATACTCAAGTTAACATGTTTAATTATGAGTGAGTCTGTGCCTCCAGATTTAGCACCAATGCATTGGTTCAGATACTTACAGCCATTACGTAAATGTCAAGGGATGTTTCACCTCATTTGCTAAACCTTGCAGGTCACACACGATTCTCAGAAAAATATATGTAGATGGCTGTGTTTTTAGGTATTATCTAGCGCCATTATTTTATAATGCTTTGGATCGGTACCTACAATCCGTTGATATAATCTCCAGCTTTTAACACAAGGCTGACGATCCGAGTGATAAAACAAAGATAAAACAAAAGATCTGAGATGCTTTGGACATTGGGGGAGAGGAAGGTGAAGGCGCCTTTCAGCATCCGTTACATGCATGAACGTTTACCTGGAATATTACCCGGTAAAGGCTTGAGACTTAGTGATGTTTTTAATCAACGGAGGACCAGCTATATGGACAAGCGTGATGTCAGCATCAAAGCAAACTAGTTGTGGTGAAGAGCCTACTGGGTCCTCTGCCACTGAAAAGTTTGGCTATAAGCAAATGCGGTATTTGTGAGCAGAAAGCATTTGCGAATTTAAGCAATTGTGTGGTAGTTTGACATCCCATTGGTAGGTGCTGCAAGCTGACAGTTTGGTAACCTGTCACAAAATTATCATGACAGAGACCTCTTTTTTCGAACTGCTGAAAGCTTAATAAATTAGACAGTTGGCTTAGGAAGTTTGGAATATCAACAGCTTGTTACCATTATATTGGGGGTTTTTTGAGCAGCTTCCATAATCCGATGTGCCAGACAAACGTTGTTCATAACTACCACGATAACGCAAAGATAAGCAGCCATAGAAGTTACAATCAATTTACCCTACCATTCCTTTGTGGAACAATGTCCAGGTTAATTTACCTTCAGTGGAGCTCTTTAATTAGAGTAGATTTGCTTAAACTAAAGGACTCTTTGCCAACCTACAACTTAAGTAGTAGATATTTTGCCCAGAGTTTTTTAGAATTGTTTCAGCGCTTGAGCGGGTACGGAAAGAGTGTGAAAAAAGGATGCAAATAAACAGGTGCAAGAAACTTTAAAAGATTTTGGGGTTAAAATGACATGATCTCATGAACTATTGCTTCTCTGGTGAGGGGATGGCGTTCGCCTGTCGGAGGTGGGTCACTATATTTCAAACCTATACTGTAACCAGTGTTGTCCCAAACGTCTTCCAAAATGTTGCAAATTAGAAGTTTGCGTTTCGGGGGATATTAGGCTACCCCCACGGTTGTAATGAGCTGTGACTCTGTGCGAGAATTGGTGAATTATCTCCCGTTATGTTGTATATGCGGCCCATCCAGGGATAGGGCTTTTGGTGTTTGTTTGGTCTCTCTATCTGTCGGCATCACATGGCAGTCCGATCCTCTTCTGTGGCAGGCGGATTCCCTCAGTCATTCCGATAGGCACTAATTGTGCTTCACTGTTGGCAGGTTTATACCTGTTCTCGTATGAATACATGTGCAGAGGTTATTAAGAAATAATCCTCATCAAGCCCGATCTTTCTCATCAACCGAACGGTTTATTGCTGATTTGCTAGCTGTATACAACTTTCGTATAACAAAGACGGTGAAAGACATCACATTTTCGCTGGATTTAAAGGAACTGAACTTGTTCCTGTACAATGACCATAACGGTTTCCTGTCATGCCGACTTTACGAAAGAGGGGAGGGTGTCGATTCTTATGTTGTCAATTATCCCTACTTAGAAAGCCGTCAACTGTAAGATTCTTAAATTTTACAGTGATTGTACCTCTCGTCTTAGTGAACATGGAAGAGGTTTCTATAATATCTGAGGACTTGCTTCTTAATTGTGTTTAATTCCGCTTAACCCGGGTCCAAATGACGCATGCGTATCATGTTAAGTATGTTTGCCACAATCGTTGCACTCAAAATGCATCTGACATATTAAATTGATCAACAACATCATACATAGTAAAACAGTACTCAATTTGGATACGGGCTTTGTTGACACGCCCATAGAGCATTCATTGAGTCTTTTCGTCATCACTGAAAACTATTGACTGCTTCTCTTTGCATAAATACCTCCAAATCTTTTTTATGTTTTATATGCTTGTTATTTCTTTGGTGGTTTGTGTTATTTGAAGTTTTAAAATCTGCTCTTTGGTTGACAGCTGATATATAAATCCCGAATTTGACACTTGAGAGGGACATATGGTATTTATTTTGAATGAACATAATATTAATCCTATGCTAAGCGATGTATTAGCGAGACTTTTTCATTTAAATTTTGAGCTCGGTTTATTATAGGCCTCTATTGGAGTCTTATGTTTGTTGATGATAGCATAGCATCATAATTTATTACATTTGATGTCATCATTTGGAGAAATATTTGTATAGGCTTTGACTGCTTGCCTGTGCTATTTATTAATTTGAATAAAATATTACTGAAAAGAATAAGTAGTTCTCTCTCTCTCTCGAACTCCGCAATCTGGAAATACCCAACTTATTCTAATCGAACATTCATTGGCCCATTGAAAAAGTTATGCATCTAAAGAAGGTTTCTTTCTCATTGGAACATATAATATTTAGTGTGGTGAAATCACGACCGTCTTTGAAGGAGGGGTGGGGATATAATATTTCTTGATTTACTGTAGCTATCAATACAGATATCGTATTTAAGGCACAGTTGGTTTTATTATTGGTTCAATCAACCAGTATCGATAAAGACAAATTAAATTAATACGTTTTAGGGTAAATAGTGTGAATTTTTTGACATCATCCATGTACTAGCCATTGCAGACGTTGTATATATTGTAACAAGGAGTAAACTAAGCATAGTCAAATGGTTTCTGTGCCACAGTGGTTGCACAACTTGTGCCATAAAGAAAACAACAAAAGCTACTGCTTTGTGAGACAACAACACAAAATGTAATGTACAACAACAACAACAGAGGAGTAAATGGGGAATAAAATCTGGTGGTGTAATGATAACCTAATGTTACTGGTTTGGTTGGTGAACATCGCAACTGTTATAATGTGCTCTGGCCTACTGGTCAGCGGATAATCACGTGCTAAATACGAGGCAGTTGGTTCTATATTTAAGCTTTAACTTAATTAACAGCTGTTTTTCACCTGTTCAGTTTTATGGTCACTGCTTTAAGGCTTGTGTGTACTTGCTCACTGGACACTGCCCTATCACGCGGTCTGATTAGTGGTCAGTGGGCGACGTGAGGTGTGCATGCTTTGGTTTCGGATGCAGCTCAGTTTGTTGTTCTAAGCTGTACGGTACAGTCAGGCACCAAATTCGCCAACAAACATACCCTTTTTTCTAGGTGCTTTGCGCCCACAAAGTGCAGAATATTCACCTCAACAAGTTAGAAACTTGGTAATGCTTACAAGTAAAGTCAGAATCGGCATTTCTCTATGTAAAAAGCGGTCATGTTGATATCCGAATCAGTTGTGTAAAGTTGACATAACTGATGCCCTCAACCTCATACCTATCCACCCCTTCTTGGGACCATTTCAATGTGTTAAGTGGCAACATTTGAACTATATTTACCATCGTTTTGGATCACGACCTAGCCCACAAATCTGAGATAACCTGTCCGTTGCTATTTGTTGGATCTTACATGCATGCGACAATTACAAAGTGTCTCATGTCCTCCACATGCTCGACGGTATCCTTACAATCGATTCTCCAAGCGCTAAACCAGAAGGGACTATGGCCTTGCTCACTCATGTTTTTAATAAACCGTGTATCTTATTATCAGCAAAGAAAACCGGTTCAATTAATCGAATGCCTGGACATTAATTTGGACTCCATTAACATGGAGGCCGGTCTTCAAGCTGATAAAGTTGAGCGACGCACATGCTACTAAACAGGAACTTTTAAGTGTTTAAGCCATTTGAACTTTCCTTGCCAGCAGATCGATCCTTTATTTCCTACTCAATGTGACAACCTTCCTCAGTTAAGGAGCTTCGTCATCGGCTTACTTTATTCTGTGACTGTAGGAGAGATATTTTTATATGGTATGGATTCTCAGTGGAGTGGAATGGTGAATCCTTTTTCTTGTATACTAATTTCATAATACCTGTTGCCATGAACTTCTTTACGTCACACTGCATTTACAGCTGTTTATGACAATAGGTGTTTCTATGGCACGTGGCCGACCTGTGTGAGTAATCCCTAATCATAAGGCATTTGTGATTTGTAAGGAATCTTGTCCAATTGTGGTGGCTGCCATGTAGTGGGGTACATCTTGGCGCAAACAGCCCTTGGTGTTTCCCTGTGTTAACGGTGACACCGTCCTGCCCATACTGAAAGAAAACTGGCGCGCAAAACAGTCACGCAGGTTATGCGAGGTTTAATCTAGAGTGTTGCTAAGGGAAAATCCCACGTCTTAGTTCAAGTACAAGACATAGCTAGTGTCGTGTCAAATATCGCTGATGTCTTTTCTGCGTGTCACTTTCAGAGTTTCAACATCCTAATGCCCATAGCCGCTGCTCCAGTGTTCTGTGGTATTAAATGTCACAGTGAATTCCCTTGTGACAGTATCAATCACTGGTTCGACACACAACAGCTATGCACGTGCTCGAGGGAATTTTATGTGTGGCTCTGTGTGTCTACTTATTTGAAGAGAGCATCATACAAGAAGAAGATATATCATCTCCTAAATAGGGTAAAGGCCAGGGCAACACACTATGATTTTTTCAATTGGACAATATGATTTCCTCAGAAACAACACTCAGAGTATTTAAGCTGCATGTCTGTTGCATGGACACACTGTACATGAAACACCATGCCAGCAACCACGAAGAAGGATCCTCGATTCAAAGACAAATCTAAATTCTACTTGTGAACACATCGGCTGTGGCGTCTTCTGCAGAACTTAGAATGCAACATCTCACGCCCACAACCATAACCTTAACCAAGAACTGAGTAATTGGTCTCCGAAGCATAATTTGAAAATCTGATTTTGTCGTACTCATGATCAGAAACATTCACGTACGCGTGGTTTTCCGCAGGAGTTGAAATCGTCGATGGTCTCCCTTGAGCAGAGCTCTCATCGTTCCTGACGTGGTCATGGTCTGAGCTGTCTGTGGTGCCTCTAGCGCTGTTACCTTGACGTTTCCTCCTGGAAGGATAACCCATTATACTGTCCAGTATATGTTATCAGGTTAGATTCTGTTGTATTTTGGCTAAACCTTATCGTCGATTATCTTTCACATATGGAGGGCAAATGGCATGTTCAGACAGAGCGGGAACCTAGATCTCTCGTGATATTTTTGGCGTAGTACTGCCGACACCCTTATCACCCTTAAGCCTCAGTTTGCTTCATTTTATGGTTCTTCGAAGATGTAAATTCGTTATACTTCCGATAGAGCGGCATTTTACCCAAGAATGAAGATAAAATTTATTGTCCAAAGGACACGTACGCGGTAAATTATAATAACTCAAACTTTCACTAAGTATAGCTCTATTAAAAGTTGAGGGTACTTACACTTGTAAAATGGCAACGGTTACGATAGCAATCACCACTACCGCAGCCACACAGCCTATAATCACTCCCGTGTAGTTCTGGTTAACGGCTGAAAAACGACAAGACACTCATTTAAACAAAGCCAGATTAGTAGATTGCATTGCGCTTAGTGCTGCACAGTAATAGTGGTAATCATTCGATTTGGAAACAGCATATTTCGGCAACACAGAAATGTCCATTTATTCAACAACGATCCACTATGGTGCACAGAAACAAGGTGTATTTTAGTATGCTCAACGTATATAACATGGCAGTAAGCCAATTAAAAGTGCAAAGTCTTCCTAATTAGTGTGCTTTTGACGGGGGACTTTTAGTATGAAAAGTGGGATTTGTGTCATATATGATCATATATCCCGGGTTCAGTGCCAAGCAAAGGGTGTATACACATCCAATGACAAGTTCATGGTTATCGGGTCTTTCCCAATATGACAACTGAAAAGTGAACTGATGTAGCTTATGTGTACAGAGTGAGACCTCGTGACCATCAGCACACCACCCTCTGGTACATGCTCAATTCCTGACGTCACATCCGGTCGGACCGTCAACACAGTTCAAACTACAAGTGAATTTACAATTTTCTCCCCAAGTGCCAGGGAAGCATTCTGCCGAAACACGCTAATATAACTTCACAGAATCTGATTAAGACAGTACAAAAACGTCTGTAGGCCGTAAAATACGAACCCAAATACGGGCATAGCAAAGGCAATCTGTTTTCGGCTTCAATTATGGAGAATTATATATTCACGATAACTGGCTGTCTGCCAGGGAGACAAAACACTAGGCTCCCTTATCTGTCTGTCTTAACATTTTTAGTAGTTCACATTTCTCGATTACTTTTAGACCTTGGTCCCGTTTTGTATCAATTCTAAGACCAGGGCAATCTTGGCCGCTTAACTAGGCCAGTGGACCAGCGAATTTGCCTCCTACGTTTCGCAAAGAAACTATGTGCTTAGAGACTTAAAAGCTTTGCCTGCTTTTAAAAGTTCCATCAAAGCCTTAGCGGTGTCTGGTGAAGGAAAGAAGTAAGACAGCTGCGGAAGTATTGATTAACAGATTGCAGGTGACTGTGCCTAACAGGATACATCATGTTGTTGTTGTTTCCTTCAGACTACATTCGAGAATGACAGTGCTTCTAAGCTACATTTCTGTAGCTTCCTGTGTCGGTCACGGACATTTGCCTGCTGTCCTTCTTTCAGCTCTTGTCGTTGCCTGTTGTAGAATTTACAATGGGTTTTATCAAACTTTACCTTACATTTACCTTTAAAGTTGAGTATTCTGATTAAATCTGGAACATGTTGTGTGTTCAATCAAGAATAGGTAAACAAACGTGGTAATGAGGGTAGCTTTAGGTAGGAGATACCGTAGTTGTCCAAGCCTGGATGAGATGGCTGGAATGACAATCACTATGACGTACAGAAATCAATGGACCAGTAGTGCGTGTTCAACACCAAGGTCATGGAAAACAATTGTAGTCAATGTCTGGAAACTACCTACCCTTGACACCTCAAGTGGTCTGGAATACAGTAAATCCCGGATGAACTATTTCACTTCAAGAGTTGTATCAGGCCCCTGGGTCACGCATAGATAGTGACCTGAGGGATGTAACAATGCAAAGCTTGCAGGCCATACACACATGTATGTAAAACGTTTTTTCGCTAGCATAAGATACCAAGCTACAAACACAGCACATTCAAAGAGAAACAGGGGCATTTTTATTCCCTAAGGTATGAAATACTATAGACAGGAAAAATTTATGGTATTAAATCAATATACTGATTTGTGTCATTTCAGAACGACATGTGAGACACAGAAAGCACATCGATATATGTAATCCGAACAGAATGGACTGCATTACGGAAGATTACTCCACGTGAGTTAAAAAACATTGTTCTGGACTGATGTCCAACGACTTGAGCCAGCTTAAGGATGTCTTTGGTGGTTATTCTCAAACCCGTATATCATGCAGTCTGAGGTTGCTAGGATTCACCAAGAGTTGGCCACCCCTGCGGGAATCCCCACTGGTTAATTCAACTTTGTTGGAAACGTAGTACCGCTTGGATGTTGAAAAACTATGTAAAAGGGTGAAAGGAACCCAAACGTGAGTAGTTGGATAATCCATTTGAATAACGTACTCTCTAGCAGTGTGCGACATGCATTCCCGCGTGAGACATGGAAATCAAAAGAGAAAGAATTAACTACCTCTCCAAGTGTATAACTACTGTTACGGAGCAAATCACGGTTATGAGATTATGTCAATTATCCAAAAGCACTAGGGGTGAGTTTTTCCGTTCATGAAATTTTTCCGACTCCTTGGGACATCAAAACTCTCAATTCACTTTTTGTGTGCAGACGCACACCTTTAAAGTATCCCCATATGGTCAGTGTGAAAGGTTGAGAACATTACTTTCTTTGGATGTACAATAAGTACCTTCTATATATATCCGATGGTACGGTCATAACGTTGCTGTTCACTGCTCTCAATGTTAAGCATTACCATAAGGCTTGTTTAAAACCCAGCGAATGTCATCATATTGCTACTTTACATCTTGCAAATAATGGTGCCCATGTTGAGTTTGGTTTAAAGTCCTGGGTAACTCAGGATAGGGTAATGGCAGATCGAGTAACAATCGTTAAAGGATCTAGTTTCACATCCTAACTTTGGTATACTACATTTTCCTAAAGAAACAATAAATTATTATAGGAATGAGGAGCCTTACCAGCATTTGCAAAGAGCAAGGAAAGTTTCATTGGATCCTTTTGATACCAATCCCTTTGTGAACATTCTGCCAATTATGGCTTAGATAACTTATTTGTATTTTTATTGCTTTTATAATTGTTGTATTCTAGATGTGCAAACATTGTTTTGGATTGTGTCGATGTAAATCAGAAGATGGTTCAGCTAATGATGCTTCAGTTGTACCACTAACTATGTTTTCCTCGGATGAACATTATGTGCACATGTCTGAGAGTTTAATCTTCCCATTGCATAGTAATGTTTCACTACAATAAAAACTTAACCTTCATCTGTGGGGTAAATTCAAGCTCGACAGAGATAAATAATTATTTGTAGGTTAAGAGCATTTTAGCACTGGAATAATAGTACATTTTTGAATCCATAATGTTAAGCACTACCAGTTTGTTTGAGATATCAATAACTGCCTGGGGTGACGTTTTAATAATCCAAAACAGACAGCATGCCTAATAATTGGCGATGTCCAAGTTGTTTTGGCGGAAAGGAACGCCATTTATCTGAACCAATTTTCATCTCAACCCACTTTAACACATTGTAATTATAGAATTTTTTTCCTTTTAAGGTCTGATTTTGTTAAATTCTGTTATAAAAAACAATGTAGTCAACCAGGGGATAGATCATGTAGGCATTGCCACTCCATGGAGTTTCCTTCAACCGCAATGGATGCAGCTATCGTGAAGCAAATTACTGTTCACGGCCATTGTTCAGGATTCTTCAGATTTATTTTGGATTGATTATGACATCACAAGACAATTCATGGACTCCAAAGCAAGTATGAGACAAATGACATTATCAATTAGAAAAATCACATTAAGGACATTTTATTTCCAAAAATAATGGCGTCAAGCATATCGATATGCAGAGCCTTTCATGTTACATGTCATCGGCGACAGGAAATTTTGTTGCCCTGCTGAACTTTTACATCAGCTTAGGGTTCTTCGACGCAAAAGTGTGAAGGACAGAATGTAATAGGCGAACTGGTGGAGGAGGGCGGCCAATATCGTTTCTCACATTTCACAAGGTGACTTGGGATTCTATGTGTCCCAAGCATCAGACAAGTGAGGAATGTTCTCGTGGAGTTAAATGTGACCAGTGTCGGCAAAAGCTTTTTTTCTCTTTTAAAATTATGAAACTTGTGTTTAGGATATTTTGTTTCTCGAAGTCATTCTAACAAACTTTCCTCGTTTGAAGTGCTATCAAGAAGCTGAAGTAAATAAGCTGTGGCACTGTTGAGTTTGATGTAAAACCCCCACAGAACAGACAAACATATAGTGAGTGTTACATAATTTGCTAGGTATAGATTTCAGAGGCTATGATGTATCCTTTTTAATTTATTCATAGAATAACTGAGCTATCGAATTAGGTGCCGTCCGACTTTGTGAGGTAAATAATGACTCCAAGAGTGTAGGTTAATTCAGTGTAACATCAGTGGAGTGAAAGAGGAGTTTCAGTGTTCTACACAGATAAAACTCTATGGGGTTACTGAAGACTTATTTATTGTTTCGAGAAAAACCAGGGATTGGGGGACAAGTTCAGAAGACTTAAAACCTCTAGGAGATTCATAACACTGTCTGGTTAACAGCAGCAACAATAAAATTATTTAATTTTGTGACATGAAATGCGATAAACAAAAAATAAAAAATAAAAAAAAATTAAACAATTTTAAAAAAACAAAAATAAAATAAAAAAAAAATAAAAATACATCGCCTTTATGAATGTTCACTCACTTGCCACACAGTAACTCCCGTAATACCCTGGATCACAGAGGGGATTCCCCTTCTGTTCAGGGCAATCCCCGGTTGTTGGGTTACACTCTGTATTGTTGTAACAGTGTCCACAAGGCTGTAAGCAGTCGGCGTCCCATGTGTTGTCGGTGCATTCTGCATAATACAAAAGCCTTAACGCGATGTATACAATTTGTAACGAAGTAACCAGGACCAGTATCTGAATCCCTCCTAGAATTACATGCAGATACAGTCCTGTGTTAAGCAATCTGAAAGATAAAACCCAATTACAGCAGGTCATGTCAGTTTCGAGCCTCGAATAACAGACCTGTATCACAATTCGAAGATTTGTATGCCGGGTAACATGTGACTGGTCCCCAGCAAATAATTCCCACCTATCGTGCCACGGACGCTTCAGAACAGTTTCCTTATTCCTTCGTAGTGTTGGCCCAGTCTTTCTATCACACCAGACCAAACCAAAGACTTTAACAATGGTACTTCTTGTGTTGTAGCTTGGCGTTCAGCATGAAGAAGTTAGAGCAAAGAAACAGGGCTAGCCGAAATGGTGTCATTATAATGTGACTGAATGGGGTGTCATGTGCGGTGTCTTCGGCATGGACTCGCCCTGCCAAAGGATACATAGTATATACACATTCTAAGGACGGCTCATCGGCATATGTATGAGTACTTTAGGAAATAAATGAATTTATCCTTCAGTGTTGTCACAAAAATACAAGGTCCTGACATATTTTCTGATATAAACTGTCTTTTTCTTTGGCAGAACTCCCTATAGGATGAAAACTGTGACTTGCATCAAAGTAAACTGAAGACTGGGCCTAACTTTGTGATCTTCATAGAACCAAATCCATGCAAAGACAGTGGTGTAGCTGCTGGTGACACAGAGTGTTTATGTGCTATACGAAACAACAAGTGTTTCACTTTGAGAACACTGGTTTTCACCTGTAACATCCACGAATCTATCCCAAGCCGAATCCAGACTGCTTCAAGAATTTCTGCTTATCGAGAGCTACACGGGCATACGTTCATTCTGTCTAAGAAAGGTTTGTTAGAAAAATTAAGAACTTCCTACTAAAATGATACAGGTTGATGAGTAAACAAGAGTGTTTTGGTAAATGTACAGTCGGAATTAAAAGGAAGAAGAATTGTGGATTAGTTGAAATGTTTTAAAGCACCTTTGGTGCAGGAAATGGAACTGATCCTGTGAAGAAAACATCAGAGAGGTATTACTAAAAGTAGCACTTCGCCGAATGTGTTTGTGTGACATTACTTACTAATATTATCATTTAGGACTAATTATACAACTCTCACCATTTTCAAGCAAACTGAAGCTGTTTTCACCCAGTCAATTAGGCCTTTAAAATTTGCCAGTCACCACACAGATCTATTCATATCCTCAGCCTCAACAGCGCTAAAAATGTACACTCCTCGAAAATTCTTCTACACACTGCTATTAATAATATCACATCTACCCCGTGAAAATAACAAAAGTACTAACAGCTACCAGATATATCATTCCGCGGCGTCCTCAAAACAACAACAACAACAAAATTTCAAGGTCAAGTATGACCTGTTTCGAACATGTCACCAAACCTTCATACTTTGGCACAAGTTTGTAGTACTTGTTTGGAGTAGGTCGGCATTTGAGAAGTTGAAGTGCCTTTCATCTTGGCTGGTATGGAACAAATTCGTCGCTATCGTCAATGACTTTTCAGAGTAACAGTCATCAAAGGCTTGTCAAAGTAACTGAGATCAACGACTGGTCCATGTAGCTGACATCAAAAACTTGTCAAAGTATCTGACATCAAAGTCTGGTCAATGTAACTGACTTCAAAGACTTGTCAAAGTATCTGACATCAAAAACTTGTCAAAGTATCTGACAATAAAGACCTGTCAAAGTATCTGACATCAAGGACTAGTCAAAGTATCTGTCAATAAAGACTTGCCAAAGTATCTGAAATCAAAGACTTGTCAATGTAGCTGACATCAAAGACTTGTCAAAGTATCTGGCACCAAAGACTTCTCAAAGTATCTATCGTCAAAGACATGGTCAGAGTAGCTGACAGCATTGGCTTGTCAGGGTAACTGCCATCAAAGACTGCCGGTAACGACATGTCACAGTGGCTGCCCTCAACGTCAGATTAACTGAAATCCGGGCACAGTTTAATTCAGGAAGGTTATCTACGTAAATTTCTAAAGTATTTCATCTCCAGGATGGGATGTGTATTAAACTTGACAGCAAACAACGTTACTTATGAAGTTCAATTTCAGTTTTCTAGCTACCACCATAACCACGGGTATAATTTACCAGGTCAGCGATGACTTCCGGTTTGTTGGTCCTTATCTGTTTCACTGTGTTAACGATGTTCACTTCCTGATCCACCTTCAGTCTCTCTATTACCGAGGTGGCCGCACAGTACAGACCGCACTTCGTCACGCCGTCTCTGAATATCACAAATATCGTGTATCACAATCCTATCGCTACTTTTCGCAATGTACGTGCATATCACTTAGTGGTCAAATTACTTTTGACTACTAAATATGGAGCACATAACCCATTGTCATCCAACTAGCGTACGTCTATATAATTAGGAAGAAGCCATATTGACCGTGTCAAGAGGGATGACCTGCTAACAGGCCAAAACTACTGTCAACCGTTTTTCTACAGTATCCATTATTCCCTCTGCAACTGCAACTTACCTACAATGTACCAAAACAGGTTCGTTGCCTGTTTTCTGTTGCCACCTGGTCGCCTCTTCTATGACGGCCAATAGTGAGGGTATGGAGGTGGGGGTTGAAAAACCACACCAAAACTTACACCGCAACTGCTTGATAGGGTGCGTTGCTTTCTGTGAGTATGCAAAAAAGACGAATATCATGTTTACCCTTTCAACGATCAATAAATGAACAGCTTGCATTCTACATGTAAGAAGGCTGCAAATGGGTTTAAAAAAATATGTCGTGTTCACTATGCGAAAATATTTTGAGGAATATGGCAACCTTCTCAAAAACCACATAGACGTTTTAAGAAAGAGAAAAATGTGTCTTTGAACTTAGGCAGAAATTTAAGCCAATTGCAGCCATACTCTTTACCGTCTTCAGGTTAAGCGATAAAACTCAATGGAAATAATATGAGAACAGAACACACCCTTTGGACCAGGAGAATCAGTTTGCCTTGCCTCTGCATCGTAGTTACCACAGAGTTAGCGGCTTCATGATTATTCATCAGAGGTCTATCTCATGAATACATGTACGTCCATAGAGGACATTAGTTCTAACTGAACGGATGGAGTGAGGACATTCCTGCTGGCTTAGGGTGGCATGTCATACAATTAATCCTCACCGTGTCCTTGTAAGACAATTGGAACGTCCACACGGAAAATCCTTCGCATTCTTGTCTGTCTTTGACCTTCACCACAAATGGATCAAACTTCGAGCCTTCCGTTGGCCAGTATATTCCAACGTCCTGACGAAAAAAATACGATATTTAAACTACCTGTGAACTTGAGCGTGTTTAGTTATAGCTACATGCAGGCCTACCTTTTCTTCTGCCACCGTTTAAACAGTAAATCGTATCAGTTAGCATTCATTTTACGGTTTTTTTTATCTCTGTTTTAAACTATAACCAGGTATGTTTAACTCTAACTCTTGAAATCCAACCCCACGTTACTTACATAGGCATGTTCACAAGATTTCGAGTAAGCAGTGAAGTACGTTTGAGAATTCGAATAAAACATCTCCATGGATGATAGAGAAAATCACTTTTATATGTGGACAAGCAGAAAATTACTGGAAAAAGTATGAACTGGCACGTCTGATTGAGCACAGCGTATACAGTGTATCTCCGACTGTCACAAGTGTACCTGTCTTTAATAAGTGAAATGTGTCTGTTACAAGACTGACCGGATCACCTGGCTGGACCATGTCAATCATGACGATAACACTCAAACCGTGGTCATACACCAAGCGCCAGAAGTCCAAGACGGTGCTGGGTAGAGGAGTTTGGGTGATGACGAAACCTCTCTTGGATTTGAACCCCTGCAACATAGAAAGCAACCTTACAATTCGTCTGGTGGCCTGTGTGGCTCAGTTGGTCACCGCGCTATTGCAGCACAATGACCCAGGAGCCTCTCACCACTGCGGTTGCTGTGAACTCAAGTTAAGCCCAAGCTGGATTTCTCTACGGCCATACGTTGAAAGGTCTGCTAGCAACCTGCTGATGATCGTGGGTTTCCCCCGGGCTCTGCCCGGTTTCCTACCACCATAATGCTGGCCGCCGTGAAAGTGAAATATTCTTGAGTACCACGTAAAACACCAATCAAATAAATAAATAAAATATAACAATACGTGAGGAATCAGTGTGAAGATGTTTTTATTCCTGACAAACGTGAAACTTGCTCTGAACTTGGAAAAATCAAAAGAATAACACACACGAATCGTGACAATACGATAACACCAAAGCTAATATAAATTTATTAGCACGAGTGACTTTTATATCATTTTTGTAAAAGCTCTGCGTGATTTGTAGGTGCTACTAGTTAACTCAATTACTTACTGGCAGGTACACAGCATTGATATAGTTGTTTCCGCCAGGTACCGGGGTGGATAGGTACGGCCTGCAGGTGTCCGCTGTCAACAAACGTGCTTGGTAAATCAGACGTTAATTTGGAATTCTTACCAAGTCATGGGATAAATTAAGGTTCTCCTGAGGTCAGCGGAAACACCCACCTTATCGTATTAAAGAAACAACTAGCAACTGACTGGTAAAAATTGATAACATGCTGGCACAATGGCCTTACATGTTGGATATCTCATCTGTACATATGTACATTTGGCCCAGTTATCTTTTAAGCATGACATACCTGCCAGGATTCTGTTTGATCTGTTTTTGCTGACGTTGTCGGGGTGACGTGCCGCTGTGAGAAGGGCTTTATCCACGGGGTTAGTCAGTCGCTGGAGGGACTGTGTGAGACAGAAATTAGGACCAACTCATACAACGAGAAGCAATGAACATTTTTCAGTGAATTAAATAGATATCCAAATCGTAGGAATGAATACTTTGAGCCATGGACAAATGTACAGATTACAGCCCCTGTTATGAGCTCTACTGAATAACTGTTTCTATACATATACATACAATTCATTGTTTTCATGACATTCTCTGTTGGAGACACTTTGATGAGTGTCGCAACGTTAGAACTGCAACAACTATCCGGTTGACCAAATTCACTCCAAGCATCCAAATTATTTAGCGTGCTAGTTTAAAAGTTGTCATAAATCAAAATATTATCTCAGTTGCGCTTAGATTGCACCTCTTCATATGTCCATCTTATTAAACGATCTTATTAAACACGATAGATATATCCACTCAAGCTGATTTCTGTAATCAAGTTTCTCCACACCTGGAACTGCTCCGCCATCTTGGTCGTGCCGGTCTCTGGGTCTGGGGTAGACAGCTCAGCAAAGACACGAGGGAATTCCGCTACCGGAACACTGTTACTTCTAAGCTTCATAGCCTCGGCAAGGGCTTCGTGAAGGAATTTGTACTGCTCCTAAAGTAAAGAAAGATAAATATTTTTTTGATAACTCCCTTCCACTGGTTTCAAAATCCGCGATGACTGCCTTTAATCATGTTCACAGAAAAAATCATGAAATTTGTTTATGAATCAATTGTTTAATTTTTCCTGACATCACTAGGACTGAACTAAAATATGTTTGGGAGGATCATCTGTCGTCGTATTTTTTTTTAAGAGAATCATATGTAAAATGATAGGTAAGTTCAGTATATTTGTATCTTTCGCGGCAATCACGTTAACGTAGAGTAGTTTCAAACAAGAGAGATAAGTATGTTGGCAAATTGTTTAAATGCTGTAAATCAGGCAGACATGGAGTTGTCACCCCGTGGAGTGTTGTGATCGGGGGAAATCCAGACCTCTTGGCCAACAATGTCAATTGTATTTAATAAAATGTCATATTTTACCAGAGTCTGGACCATGTTAACTCGCTGTTCCCGGAGTTGTCTGACACAGGCGGGCACATCCACCACCCCCTCGTTCTGAGCCTGGGTGATCAGGTAATCCAGAGCTATGTATGTCCCCGTTCGACCGACACCGGCACTGTTTGGAGGGAAAACAGCGTATGAGAATACACAACAGTTTGCGGCATTTTCTTCATGTTGAGTGGGAACTTATTATCAAGTGTGGCTCTGAAGTCAGTAAAAATATAAGCCATCAAAAGGCTTTCATCCCACGCATGAGTATGTCCAGGGTGGGATAAAATTTTGGCTGTTCATCGCCTGCCAAAAGTTTGAATACAACACATGGCGGACCTTGGTTCAAAAGTTTGACCTGCTAGATTACTGTTGAAAGATATTTTATCGGCGCCTGTTTTGTTATTTTTACAAACCAATTGACTCAAGGAATCGGTTCATACCAAGTGTAAGGTAGGGTTCGAGCTATTATTTGTAGTGACATTTTCACCGTGGACATCTATGGGGACGGTGCTTGGCGCTACGTATTACTGTGTTGATATGAAGATATGAAATATGACAAGCAACATTGATGATGCATATATCGGTTCAACCAGCTGAAAACCTGGTCCATTGTATGTTAGGGAAAGTGATAAAAACAAAGCTGAATGCACGGCCAATAACAAGGAACGCCGTTATCTGAAAAACTTCCCAATATTTATCTCTTATAAAAGACAAAGGCAATGGGTCGTGGCCTGGCCATTAGGGGCGCTTGTGTATCAACGGCTAAGAGCAGACGATATACGAGTAAAAATCCGGTCCTGCACAGGAAATTGTAGATTTATCGACTCTCCACTGCAAGGTTATAGATGTGGACCGTGGTGACGACTACAAGCGGTCGAGGACCTGCGTTTGGGCGTTACACAACCTAACGTTCGTTAACGACCACATGTCCTCCACCAGTATTAGTATCTCACATGTGGGAAAGTTTGTCAGAAATTTGCCAAATGTCCATGGTTTATCTCGCGCAGCCCCATTTCCTCATCCATAACACTGATCTCAGTAGCCTAAGTGAAAAGCTGTGGAGTAAAACGTACACATGGAATATAAGTAATAATGACATGAAAAAATTAAATAAAGACAACTAAAAAATAAACATGTTGGATAGAATTTAAAATTATATTATACATGTATACGAGGATACCTGCAGTGCACGACGATTGGTCCACTTAGCTGGGTCTGATAACCGTTAACTTTGTCCCGGAAGTCCAGTAATGCTGTAGCATGCATAGGCGCACCGTGATCGGGCCAGGCCGTAAAGTGGAACTGTTTAACAGCATAGTGTTCATTCTGTCTCTGAAAACATAAAGCAGATAAGTCGAGGGCAAAGAAAATAAGTCTTCAAACTTCACCATGAAAAATTTAAGCTAACCGCAGTTATAGAAGAGATATAGCCGATGTTTCTATTATTTATGTCTTTGGCATCCTTTTTTGAGTCATCACTACATACGCTTTTGTTTTTGCATGAATGCCTTAGATTTAACCTTGTCAAATATTTGACAGTTATTGAAATACAACTGGCACAATTTAACACCTGTGATTAAAAATGCTAGTACATACAATTTTGTTCACTGTAGGTAATCTCCCCCTTTCCTTATTCGAGGGCTTTTGGTGACAATAAGTTGTGAACGACGCTAGTGCGGACCGTTTTTCGTAGTGTATAATGTCCTAAGGATCACCACTTATCTTTCACAAATATGGTTTGTGCGGCCTTAAGTGTTAAGGTCTGCAAGCAACCTGCGGATGGTCGTGGGTTTCCCCCGCCTCTGCCCGGTTTCCTCCCACCATAATGCTGGCCGCCGTCGTATAAGTGAAATATTTTTGAGTACGGCGTACAACACCAATCAAATAAATAAATAAAATAAATCAAATATTGTGTGCTTCTAACGGAACATCCGTCAGTGTGTTTTTAGCAGTCTTCCAACTATAAAGCTGTTCGCCATCGAATAAGTGTTATCTTCTTGAAGAGAGAGTTAATCAACAACAAATTCAATACATAAAATGTGTTCAAGAGCAATACGCGTAAGAGAGGCTCTCGTCTCGGCTTTTAGGTAATATAGTTTTATATCTGCATAGCTATAAGGAATTTAAATCATATACATGTTTAACCAAATAGACTGTTACATCGGAAATTATAAATTCAGTGAAAAACAACGGGGCAATACACTAGTGTAAAATTTCTGACGGCATGCAGGTAGTATTCCTATAGGTCATGAAGTAGACCAGGACTGGTGGTAACAATAGGGAATAGACGTACACACTAACTGTATCATTTAAAACGATTCATTATTCACGTACGATCAGAGACTTACCTTCATGTGTGTGAATTGCAGAGTTCTGACGGTAAAATCCGCGTAAACCTCCGCACCCAGTAATGTTACCGTGATCAGATCAAAATTCTCTGATCCTTCGTCAGGCCAGTATTGAAAGCACTTGGTCTGTGCAAACAGAAGCAATAAAGTAGACACCCAGGCCTCCGTGTTTCCATTCTACAGATCCGCTTTTTGATTTTTGCTCTGCAGACGGAATATTGGGAAAATCTGCCAAATATGCAAATGTCCCTTACATGTGTACAGCAATAAGTTTGCGTGCTACCCGTCATCAAAAATGTTTGTCGGATAACAACAACGATATAGGAATAGATTCAATTGATTTGTTTGTGTTTAAATGTTTGAACTGAACTTATGTTTAGCAGTTTGATTTACGGATACTCGCTGACCACGTTGTCTACTCTACCTCCGATGGTCTACGCTGGTTTCAATGGTCTACGCTGTCTCCAATCAGGACACTACAGCCTTTATCCAGTGGCTTCAAGCCATTGCTTTGCAAGCACTGTCATCCCTTATAACATATATGTACCTTTGTGGTCTCCACGAGGTTGGTAACCATGACGATCTTCCCAGATTTCTGTTCCCAGATCATGCGTAGAAAATCGTTCAGGATGACGTCATTAGGACCTATATACGAGTCAGTTCATTGAGCGTTTGTAAAATGACAAGGGCGATTTTAAGTTAAAAAACAAAAACAGAAAGAAAAGAAACAAAACGGGTACGAGTGGTACAAAATATTATGACAAAAATACATACCTACTTATTTTTGTACACCAAGAGTTCACATCTTGTGTAAGTTGTGTAAAATCAATTTGTATAAAATAGTTATATTATTGTGGAGTTGCACATTTCTAACAATTGTTTTGCAGAGTATTTGTAAGAGGCGGAAAGAAACTAGCCATAGTGTTTTAATCTCATTACTTCACTGTATATTGTTTACATCACGTACGGCCTGTATTTTTATTCCTCTAAATTTAGAGCTATAAGATTATAATAATTAACGTTTGCGAGTAAGCGTAACTGTTGAAGAAACTGGTTAAGAAAAATACAGTGATTGCAAGTCTTGTCCATTGTTATAAATTATTTACCTTGTGACGCAATATATTTCTTTGGTTCGTTGTAACCCTGTAAATACGAAAACGTATTAATCATCTTGACAGTCGTTAGATGACGCCTATAGATGTTGAAAATATCATTTATGGTCCTGCATACCTTTGGCTATTCAGGCATCATACTAAGTGATTTAGTGTAATCCACAGTAATCGGAGTCAGTTTCAACAGTAATTAAAGTTGTGCATCGCACAAAGCAGCGTTGTTCTCTACAAGTTTAACACCACGCCTTACGACTCTATGATCAGGAACTGTAAGTTGTTTTTAAAAGCCGTAACGCACATTGATGTAACAGGCATTGATGTAGTCTGACTCCTGGTCATCCTTCACGGACAATAACACCCTGGAGTGGTCATCTGAAAGACACAGACAAGATAACCCACAGAATTACCACAATCGTTAACATTGATTGCGTCAGCTAAAACCATATCTCATGAAATACACATAGCCAAAGAACACAATTGCTAAATAGCATTCAAATTACTTGATTTACCGTAAATCTGGGTGCGTAGTTTATTTGTACATCTGTACACATGTATGGCGAGCGTCTGTATTGTGTGTACATTGTACACACAGTCGTAACTGGTCCACATGTACAAGTGATAGGCCCACTGGACCTGATACATGTACTATCATACACGATCTGGGTATCATAACAACTTCATTCTTTTTCATGCAACATTTTTCTCCTTTTCACAAAAAAAAACATGCCGAACCACTGATCCCCGAAATGGCTGTTTTAGACAAAAATATTTCTAATTGTTGTAAATGTAAATATTATTAATTAATGGAAACCTTCATCACCACTAACATCATGTCTTAAGCACAAATAGTAAAAAATGCAATGCTCTTAATTCCAATTCCTCGGTTATGCCTGCGACTACTATCACAGATCTGTTATATTAATGGCAGGTTATACTTAGTTAGCTTGGAGAATCCTGGCTATACACCATGAGTATAAAGTAAAACACTCACACGCCACAAGGCCCCGATAGCGGCTCTTCGCTTTGTTCTTGGGTTTGTCCGCAGCGGTGTGTTTGGCGTGCAAGCCCACGAGGAATGTCTGAAAGATTTATACATGTACATTACACAAACATGGAAGCTTCCATTATATCTTTTTTCTTACATAAATTTTCCTGTAATACAGGCGCATGTAATTTTAGATGTTTATCACACGACAGACAAAACACAGAAATAGATTACAGTTTTATGTTTTACACTTGCGACAATGAGCAGCTACGGACATTAAGTGCAGTAAGTGCCGTAATGTTGGATGACTACATTACTGATTTGACAAAGCAGTCCAATGTCTATAAACTGTGTAATACCGCAAATTCTTTTTTGAATCCTTCCCCTGCATTCCTCCTCACGACGTAGTCTGGTAATTCATCAGCAGACACCACGGTTGGGACGACGTCGGCGTAAACGTAAGGATTTACGTCACCCTGCGGTTCGTCAACCGGGTTATCGCTGTCTTCCTCGCCCTCAAACACTGTAATCATGGCAAAGGGAAACGTTCCTTTGAGGTTTGGTCATTGGAGCCCGGAATTATTATATGGCCGTCAATATAGACTAAAAATATTTTCGAAATGGCCATGAGTCACATTTCCATTGTTACAAATGGTGGCAAACTGGAGCTTTAAGCTCATTAAAACTTCCACATGGAAGGGTCACACACCTCACTCTGCGTGCCACGCCCCGCAATCAAGTAAAAATCATTTAATTTCAAGTGACCATTCAAGTGGCAGTGGTCAGTGTTATGTGAGATAGGCGGACTAAACCACTGAACTTCGACAGATACCTGAGAACGCTTCTGACATAGTCGCAGCCCATAATGGATAGATTCGGACCTCACTGGCCAACGGCCCGAAGGTCGCAAGGAGCTAACGATAACCATCAGAGATAGCGAAGGCCGCCAACATCTAAATGTATGCTTGTGATAGGTGTAAATGTCTGCGTGTGATTAATATTGAAATAGTTGATCGAAAGAGTAGGTTTGGAGGCCGATGTCCATACCTATGTTATCATGTGGCTTTCTGGCAGCTGGCTGGAATACATGCAGGTTACCTTCGGTCTGAAAATCTTGTGCATTGGACTCGTGGGTTTCTCCACGTCGTCTCCTGTAATATTTGTAATATCAAAAATATCCTTGTAATGGTAAAAGACCATACCGTAAGCCTAAGTTTCACCAGTTTCAAAACACAAGACTTCACCTGTCCATTAGGAACAAGCATTGTGAAGCATTCGCAAAAGGAATACTTGTCCCTTGTTTGTTTAAGCCGTCAAAGGACATATAATAGCAATGCCGAAGTCTAAAAGAAAACGGCCACAGTTTTATCAAATATGGAATGTAAAACTCGATCCGAAACGTGTCATGTTGAAGCTTTGCACCAAGTTTCAAGTCGAATTTGGTGCTTGTCAGAAACTTGTAAGGGTGAACCGGTGTTTCAATTCAGTAAAATAGTTTGTTTTCAAACCAAGTCGGGGAAACGCACGGAGTGACAGACTTACCCAAGCGACCTTCTGATATTGTTAAGGTACTAAGAACAATGAAACATGCAATATTACCTTTATATAAGACAAATGAAATTGTTCCATAGTTTGGGGATTTTTACAGTAAAAATATATCGAATGTACATACCTAAAGATGATAACTACAACCACAGCAACCATGGCGATGAGAACGACAGCCGCAGCCACGCCACCTCCTATGTGCGCAGGGTCAGCAGTGTGTGCTTTTACTACTAGAATGAAAACATCAAATATTAATAAATAACTAGTATCTATCAAGTCAGATGTACACTGAATTTGTCCCAGGCCTGACACGACTTCATCAGTGCCCGTCTATACTTTTAGTCACTCTGGTGAAGTGGTTTAATGTTCTCTTCCATACATATTTATACCTATACATAGAATTATATCCCTTTGACTAGAGCCTTTACCAGTTCTGAAACAGTTATGCTCACCAGTTGGTGGTAACATCTGAAGTCATAGATCATTTGTCGTATTGAGCTAAGTACACTAGAACCACACAGCAAAGAGACGGCTAAAATTGTCGGAAAACTATATCTTTTGATTTTTGATTTGGTTTACATCAGAACTATTACTGAGCCTTGTATCATTTCATCAGAGGGACAGTTTACTTGAATGTTGTTTGGTTTAAAACCAACGTATAGGTTATACATATGCATTTCACTGTGAACGTGAAGTATAGACCTCTGGCTGTCACAAAAGTACGACCCAAGAGTTTTACAGCGGGACTTCTTATAGAACACGGCTAACAATTACCAATTAATTCCCGGATACATAGTTTTGTAACTGGTTCATCAGTTTTTTTGCAAACTGTACAACGACTCGACTATAGAAAAATACGCCCCAGAAGCTTGTGTACAGAACGCTGCACATCTGTCTACTCACGAGTCGTACAATCAGTTCCGGAATATCCTAGGTCACACCGGGGATTCCCCTCTATTACTGGACAGTCACCAGTGATGGCGTGACACTCAGTTTGGTTGTAACACTTTCCACATAACTCTAGGCAATCCTTCCCCCACGTGTTGTTGCTACATTCTGTAAATAAACGTGATTGAAACGCCTCATTTATATCTATTTATTTAGCTATTTATTTGTTTCTTTGAAGTTTTACGACATACTCAAGAATATTTCACTTTAAAGACAACGATCAGCATCACAGAGGGAAGAAACCTATGAGGGCCCGGAAGAATCTCGCAACCGTTCGCAATTTGCTGGCGGTTCTTACCACTAACGATCGAGAGAGGTGAAGGACACTGGCCAAGATATGGGGTTTATAATATCTCTTGGTATCTGTCTTCTTAATATTTTGCTGTGATGGGGGAAGTTCGCAAAAAGCTTATATATAAGTCTGGCGTGAAGTTATTTTGTTTTCATCTCTTGAGTATACTGAATAATACAGATATTTCCGTGAAACCAAAGCACACCGAATACCATCGGATGCGATTAGGTTGAGGACAGCTGTATATAATGTACCATTACGTTTGACGGAGTCCTGATAGAAGGCATATTGTCATAGAATTTTCGGCATCATTGAAATCTTCTGACTGCTTATCTGTGCATCAATCCTTCCAAGATTCTTTACTTGTATACTTTGTTACATTGTTAAAGTTTTCGGTGGTTTGTAGCTGAACGTTTTTGGTTGAATGGTGTTGGCGTAATGGTGGTAAACGAATAGTACATCCATGTCTTCTTCCACGCATGTTTCCGAGAATCATTCAACTAAAAAAAACCCCACTAAATACTACTTTATTTTTGTGCATTAACCGATGTACTTAACTTACGGTTTAGAATGATGGTCTCTGCTCTATAAACATTGTCACCTCGAAGAAAATACAGCTCTTTAGTTCTAAAATGTTCTTTTCACGCCATGCTTATGATATTGCCGGTATGGGGCTAAATCATATTCATGCATTTTGCCTTTCACTCCATATAAAGAATAAGAGGTTATACTATGAAACCGACCCGTGTCGCAAGTCACACCACAATATTTCGGCATGCATCTGGGTGTCCGGAATATCGTAATTCCGGTCACCTGAAAGATAATGATTTGTGATTTAATAAAATAAATGCTACAATCCACATATAATTTGGACAGCAACTGACAGAATGAGGAAAGCAAGAATACAGACAATATACGAGAAGATGAAGTGTATAAGAACACAACACGTCGCTATGTATTAACTCGGGTATGGTCAGACAAAACTACCCTTTGTCTTGACTGGACTCATGTCTTCGCTTATGAAAAACAAGAAAGGATGAGGAGTACATTCTTTAATGCCGCTTTGCATGAAAAAGTGATTATTGTCGCAATATGGCTTCCATATATCACCGACCTTCAATTTGGCATGTGTATGGCGGTTAATGTAAAGGAAGTGAGGTCATACGACCGAAGTTTGGTCCATGGCCGAAACCATGTGAACGCGATCAACATCCCTATATAGCTGTAATGCCTGACCGAAAAGCGAAAACTGGCCCATCAGACAAATCGGTGGTTTCGATGAATGGCCGCACCATAGCATTGTGTGTGATTGTTTTTGCGTGTAAGTGTTGTAGATATATACACTTTTGCAATCAACATAAAAAAAATGATACATTTTTTTTAAAACATAAAAACGTGGAGGAAATCGTACCCTCAAAAAATCATTAGCACAGAAGTTAGAAGTATAGAGAATTTAGAAAATAAAAAAAGAATATGCAGCAAAATCTTACTTTTAGACCGACTTGATGCATCAGCTACGGCCCAAATCTCCGCCATGCCGCCTTACTTCCTTACATCATTAGACTGTAACTGGAGACAAACGATCGAAACTCACCTTTGTCACATTTCGGAGGCAAGTATCCAGGCATGCATACATTTGTTCCATTTGGGCAGTACCCGGATGTTGTATCACAGACAGACGAATCACCCCCACAGTTCCCACATTTCCTCTCACAGTTTGGTCCATACGTCCCATTTCTACATACTGATACATAGGCAGCCAAAAAATAGACACATATTTTGACATCTAACAGTATACCCTCTAAAAATTAACGTGTACGAGTGGTATGTAATTTTGCAGCAAACATGCACATCGACATAATTTTATGTACCGCAAAACGCATCTTATAAAATATTCAATATTAGAAGCACACAAATTGATGAGCAGTTTTTTACACAGGTGTATTCGAACAGTACTGTTTTGCGCTCTTAAACAAGAAAACAGGTATATGTTAAGCCAGAGTGTTTCCAGTCATGAGGCAGACACACGGAGTGTGTATAGCTCAGCGCAAAAGCGAAGATTCACAAGAAAAGCCCATAGACAATATAAATAGATAGAGTTTTCTTGTGGTAACAAAGTAATAACAAAGTTACAATACGAAATAAGCCAACATATTCACTTTAGTTTCTCACGAATTAAGGTCGACAACGGTTTGTGTATAAAGCTTACCTGTACACATTTCGGAGACAAGTATCCCAGCATGCACACTTGTGTTGTATTTGGACAGTTCCCAGATATTGTGTCACAGACAAGCGGTCCGTCAGCACAGTTCCCACATTTCCTCTCACAGTCTGATCCATACGTCCCATTTCTACACACTGTTATATACAGTCAGACATGTTTTGATATCAACATCTAAAAAAATACCCTCTAAAAATTAACGTGTGGTATGCAGTTTTGCGGCAAACGGTACTGTTTTGGTCTCTTATACAAGAAAACAGGTATATATTAAACCGGGGTGTGTATACTCACGTTAATTTCCACCGTCCACTTCATTTAACCCAACGTACAGAAGCTTAGAGCGAAAGGGAAGATTCTCTAGAAAAGCCTATAAACAATATAAATAAACAGAGATAAGAATAGATTTCTTAGAAAAGCCTATAAACAATATAAATAAACAGAGATAAGAATAGATTTCTTTCGTTAATAACAAAGTTACATTACAAAATAAGCCAACAGATTCGCACTGTGTTTCAGTTTAGTTGCTGACCAATTAAAATCGACGTCGGTTTGTGTATAACACTTACCTGTGTCACATTTCGGAGGAAAGTATCCCAGCATGCACCTGGGTGTTTTCTGTGGACAGTGCCCGGATCTTGTGTTACAGACAGATGGTCCGTCAGCACAGTTCCCACATCTCTCCTCACACCTTGTTCCATACGTTCCATTAGCGCACACTAATAAAAATACGGATAATGACAGGTATAGAAGGCCTGCACAGCACACGTCGACACGCACCAAGGGTATAAACACAGACACTTACCAAACATAGGGAACAAGAAATGACGTTCCGGAAAGTTGATTACCTGGCGAATCACGTGACTCGCGAAGACCGACCAACTGCCTTGTTAGGGTTTTCGGGAGTTTTGCCTTTTACACAACGCTTTATTTATACAAGCGCATGTAGCATTATGTAAGATCATCTACGTAAGCTACATTGTAGACTGATCACAGAAAGACATCGTCGATTTGTGGTGATCGACACAGGCCACCGACGATAAACAGGTCACTACCAATGGCTTTGTTTCTAACATTTTATCACAATAACAAAAATACATTGCGGAAATGTTCCATTGTGTGACGTACGTCACAATAAACACGATATTGTAGTAGATGACATCCTAAAAACCGAAACATAGTTGGACCATGACTAACCGTAACTGCATTAATTAAGAATGTAAAAGTTAGCCATGTAACAATAACACTATGGCTATACCAACAAAGAGCGGACATAATCACACACACACATATATATATATATATACATAGATATGGAAAACATAATGAAACAGTTGAATTGAGCAATCAATTCTAATTTATTGGCATTGACCAGTTGTTACCAGGGGAGGTTGCAGATGCTGTTTTCAGTCCCATCATTTTCTCTATTATTTGCTACATGTGCATACACATGCTACATATACATCGAATCGTTTCCATATCATCCATTATAACACGTCGTTATTTACCTTTTTGTCTCTGGTTACACTTCTGGACACTTACCGAAAATCTGTACTGCACACAGAGTAAGGGGTCTTGAATTGTTGATCATAATCCTCACGGTGTCCCCCAGTACAGGACCCCTGTTACAAACTGCGTCGATAATTTTTCCCGGGACCCTCTGGGCCTGTGGTGTTGTCCTGGTAACAGATTTCGTAACTCG
This sequence comes from Acanthopleura granulata, assembly GCA_016165875.1. NCBI lineage: Eukaryota > Metazoa > Mollusca > Polyplacophora > Chitonida > Chitonidae > Acanthopleura > Acanthopleura granulata. The sequence continues at coordinate 2,460,029 of JABBOT010000028.1, forward strand.
GGGAGGAGGAGTTACTCACGGACAGAGTGAAGCCGTTAAGTCGAGCGCCACCTAAAACACAACACAACACAGGATTAGTCCCAGTATGAGCAATCACAAAGTCCCAAGATTACGTCAGAACGCGAGCTGTGCGTTTGACTCCAGATATGTCTTCTGTATGATCGTATGTTATGCTATCCATCAGAAGGCTGCTGTTTAGAAATTCACACAAAACACATGCTACTTATTAACCCAGGGAATTCCGGTCTAAGACGTAAGTCCACGTGTAGGAATTAACTCTCCGTCTGTGTGCAGTAGGTGCACGTGGGTATGCGTGTCATTTTATCTAAGCCATATCCCAGCTCCTATATATATTTATTACCACCCTTGAAAGCTTTCAGCGTGACTTATTAGTCAGACCTAGTTGTACCTCGTTTTCTTTTCATTTTTGAAAATTTCCTGGGTTTTTGTGGCAACGCAATTTTACCATTTACGAACAGAGATGAGTGGTCTCAGTTGTCAGATCCACATTTCAGTTATTCTAATGGTCTTTCAAATGTTCCATTTGGCTTTCAAGTGTGACATAATTGTGTACTATATGTTTCTTTATTTTTGTTTTTAAAGGATCCCTTGCAATTAGATGGGAATTCGTTCCTCTCTCGACCAGACCGATTGAAAACCTGCTCACAGTGACAGATCTACTGCTGAATGACACAAGGGCTTCCCCGGTATCTTGTTGATCCACCAACTAGCTCAGCAAAGTGCAAAAGCATAGAAAGTCCTAATAAAGATATGTAACGCATGGTTGACGTTCTAAGTTTAACTTGTCATCTTCAGGAGAAGTAATTTGTACAATCAAAAAACACACACATATATATATATATATATATATATATATATATATATATATATATATATATATATATATATATATACACATTTACAGAGAAGCAGACATTACAAGGCTGAATAAATACACTGCGATGATTAGTCAAATGGAAATTAAACATTGATCAATCACGGTCATTCAGGCAAACATCAATAAACAAATGTAGTTATGACAGCACCAGGCCTTTGACCCTAATACGAACAAACTCCTATTGTCTCAGTGATAGGTGTGAAATAAGGATTAAGACGATATCTAACGGTCATTCAGAGAAAATAGCAGAATACACACATAGTGATGACAGCACCAGACATTTGACCCTAATTTTTGATCCTAATTTAAAATCCACAATGGAGGATTTTCCGCTTTACACTCATATGCGCTTTCTGGACATTAAAATCTGTGCTGACCGTTAGATATCGTCTTAATCCTTATTTCATACCTAACACTGAGACAATAGGAGTTTGTTCGTATTAGGGTCAAAGGCCTGGTGCTGTCACAACTACATTTGTTTATTGATATTTGCCTGAATGACCGTGATTGATCAATGTTTAATTTCCATTTGACTAATCATCGCAGTGTATTTTATTCAGCCTTGTAATGTATGCTTCTCTGTAATGTATATATATATATATATATATATATATATATATATATATATATATATGTGTGTTTTTTGATTGTACAAATTACTTCTCCTGAAGATGACAAGTAAAACTTAGTCGAAATATCGAGAACGTCAACCATGCGTTACATATCTTTATTAGGACTTTCTATGCTTTTGCACTTTCCCGGTCTGCGGTTGAAGTTGTTAGATAACAGGTCTTGCCAGCCCCAGAAAATGTTCGTTACTAACCACAAGAGTTTAGCGTCTTTTTCGCAGAATTGTCAATCCGCTAATATCTCTTCAAGTAAAATCTATAAGAATTTGGATTTAACACAAGTTTTGTCTTACGAATTATATCGTGAATATATGACTGGGTCTTTACCGCACATTTATTAAGTTGAAGTGATACATCCAGATGCCTTTCCCCAATTGTAACTATTGTATATGAACTATTCAATGTGCTTACACCTAAAGCGTGACGCGTTGGAACGGAATGATACAACAATTACATATTTTTGGCTGCATTGATTTTTTTTTTAAAGAATATACCAAATTTTGTCCATGCATACTTATTATACATGTAGATGCAAACGTATCTAAAATGGAGCTTTGCAAAATATAAGCCAATAAGGCTTGTCTCTTGGATAATTTAATCATTTTCTCAGTAACTCATGTTCCTAAAAATAATTTGAGCAGACACAGAAATCAAACTCTGAACAATATTGACATCTGGATTGTTATTATCCCATATTCCTACAAAATATTTCATTTTTTTTTCGATTTTAAAAATTGCATGAACCAAGATGATGCTTTGCAATATATTGAACCCTCCAGTTTATTTTAATCCGGTGAATTTTTTTGATTTATGTGATCATATTTTTATTATTATGAGAATTCCCTCTGCAAAACACCCTAAAAAAGCGAAATCTGACCATACCTTTGCCCTTTGAAAAATCAAAGTATGAATCACACCCCTCCTTTTCACAGCTACCTGGCATAGTAATTGTATTCCACATTCAAGTAAGTTTTCTCTCTTTTTCTGCACGAAAAGAATTACACCTCACTACTGCAACACCGGGGACGATTTCTCATCTAGTTGCAAGGTGTCCTATTTCATGTTACCACGGCATTTTAAAAATTTTACTAGGTTTCTGTGGTAACACGACTTTAGTAAGATTTTAAATTTTCATTCACCTTAGGTATTTTCTGCCGCTCGCAAACTACAAAAAAGGTGACAGGAGGATGGCATTGATAATATACATTTACGAAACAAAAGAGCAGTGAAAAGAATTGGGCATTCAAGTGTTTTAAGTCAAACTACAGAGAAAATTCACAGCGTGTCGTGGACTATAAATAATCTTTGTATCACTTTTATGACCTCGTAAACATAAACCTCAAGCTTTCTTTTCATCCTTACTGAACTACAGTTACAATTCTATGCATTTAGTAACACTAGATTTCCAGTAATATTTCATAATATATAATGTACTGACTGAATAAAGTGATATTCTTGTTCAGTATTGTTTTTATTACAATGTACGCATTTCTGCTAACACCAATCTACATTATTTCGTACGTGTGTACCACTTGCGCTTTTCAGCTAAGTTGAAGACGTACTCAACCTGGTAAGTTGCGTTCGATTAGTATGATTTTTATTCTGACTTATGGAGGTAGTCTTCCAAACTAAAAGTGGCTTTGAGTAACTTGTGGAATATTTTGGTCTTGTTGAATCTATCAGGGCACACCATTCAGTATTATAAATGTCTTTAACTCTTGCTTTAAGAGTGCATAAAATAAATTAATATTTACAGAATTAAGGAACAAAAATGGCAAACCCTTTTTTGACAATAAGTCTTTCACAAGTTTCAACCAGATATATATTCCTTTATAAGTCAGGGTGTTCAACATTACATACACATTTTGAAAGACATATACAATTACCTGAGTGAAAGAGTTTAAAACCAGTATTTAATAAATCGCTCAAGTTCCTCGTACACAACAGCGATGGCGGTTGATTTATGAACATTTGGCACCGTTCTACAGCCTGAAGTTACGGTGAACCTTTTTCCATAATTTTTCCTATTTGAAACCACGCTTCATAAGAATAATTCAGAGCTGGGCTAGCAATACAGTCAAGCAATTCGTATATCAATTGGCATTACATTTCATTCTATTTTTGCTTGTGATAGCATTGTATGCATTGCTGGTAACGCCGTAACTCAATGTACTTCGAGTTAAAGAAAACTTACAATTAAGAGTGATTGGCAACCCTATGTAAGTCAGTAAGGCAATTAAGAACTTCAGGTAAAAGGCCCTTATAAAGCCTTTTCTCGGATGGGCTTACTGTGCCACAATTTCTGATTATCATACCCTTGGATTACTCAGTATTAACCTCCATTGTCCTGTAATCTGAAGACCTTCTAGAGAAACAGCAGACGCATTAACCACTGGGTATAAATGAAAATTCTTTAATGTGACGTTAAATAACAATCAAATATTACAGTGATTTAGTGTCTAACAACTGTCCATGTTTTACTCGGTATAGATGGGGTTACCATCAGAGCGAAGTCAACCGTATATAAAAGTAAAAGATTCTAGTACATGTAAACAAAACAAAGTCAGAGTAGCGAAGACATTGTGGTAGTTGGTAAATCATCATGCGCAAACCGTAAAATACGGCCTCTTGTCTATTTTCCTCGGTTAGCATTTTATTCTAACTTTTCATGTCTGTCTTTTCTCCGAGATATAAACGCCTTGCGCTTAGGGCACAACAGTTTACACTTATTCCGAAAAGCACGTTGTTGCTTTCTGATTCAACCGGTTTTGATCCTAGTGTGAGTTTTTATCCCATTTTATCAAGCTACCACATGCTTTTCTTTGTCTGTAGTTTGTTGCCGTGTGGAAACAAGGGATTTACAATTCGTGATCCTATAGTATTAAATTCATTTACCTCGAGTCAAAAATTTCGTTTGTCCCCTCCCCCCCACCTTTTGCGTGCAGACGTGCGGATTAACATACTTATGTGTCCTCTACCACTCGCTTGGAAACCAAAGGGCAACATTTTTATACAGGATGAAATGTACGCCACACAACTGAATTCAACTTTAGAACTGCCTTTACACAAGTTTGGCTTGGTTTTTGACATACACAAATCAAGTCTGGAGCTGAATTCTAGCCACTACAGAGAAACCCTGCAAGGCCGCTCGACCTGGGCAGGGTCTGGTAGGAGAACAAAGATTAACTTACACTCTCCGCCACACGAAGCCTCAGCCCTGTTGTATATCCTGAATCTGTTGATGTTGTACTGTGCATCCAGTGTCACCCTCCAGAACGCCGGTCGGGGGGACCGCCTCGTGTGAGAACATGTGGTCTTTTCAAACAGATGTTCAGTGAGACCATCAACAGCAAAGCTGGAGGGGTAGCTCTTATAAAGCGAAAACTGTGTCGTGTTTTGTTTAAACGCCACATTCCCTGTCATGACAAGCACAATAATTTCAAAAAACTGCCATGAGGTTAAATCATCCACTTAACTGAGATGGTCTGCTGTAGACCTATGTTTAGATATACTTTAATATGAATACCGGATTGCTATGGATTGAGTAAAACATGCTGTAGTGTACTACATGTACATGTATATAGATGTACCAGCAAAAAACAGGATTATGCTGCTGCTCCTTAATATCCCCCAGTTTTGACCGCTTTCCACCTTTTTCATGGCGTAAGTTTTCACTAAATGTTACTTACTCATCATTCTGACTAATTCTAGATTTCATTTCAGATTTACTCTCACTCATGAATGTATCAGTAATACAACCTCAGTCACAGTTTAGGAGGATCGACCAGATCTCGCAGGGCGACTGATAAACCAACAGAGCGAACCCAATGGGAGCATGGCGGGCTACACAAAAGGGTCCTACTCGCAGTGAAACTACACCGTTTTTTGTCGTGACTTTATTTGTGTACATGTATTAGCGAAGTGTTTTGTGTTCACATATACACTTAAATGTGTGACGTAATCCAAGAAAGAACAAAGGAGTACACTGATCTCAACGCCTTTTTTAAAGGCGGGAAAGACTTTTGAGAGCTCTCCATGCTGCTGGCACTGAATTGAAATGCACAGGCTCACAGGTCAAGGTCATGCTTCTCCAACGACAACGACTCTTCCCACCTCAGTGCCATCAGAGGTCATAGATGGCACTGTGAGGATGTTCTTTTTTAAAGGATTCAGGAGAGGTAAAGTTTTGGACACTCTTCATTTAGTATGGTTTAAGTGTTAACATGGACATGTAGGTGTACAACTAAGTGTCTTAGCCCTCTTCTATGATATAACAATGTTCTTTGTAAATACGGTTTCATCAGCTTTCAGCAGTTTAACAGTCAATGAGCGACAGGAATGACGCGGACTTTGAACACTGTCAAAACAACTAGTACTACGGAACCATATGTGTGGGAGAGTTGGTGTGAAGGGGACAAAACATGTGCTTCCACGCTACAGGAATTAAGCAATGGGATGACACCATAGCAAATGCAGCGCCAGCCGAAGCCACTCTCTCTTCCCTTCGCGAAAAAAGTTTCACTCACGTATGTATTATAACATTAAATTCTGATCATTTAGTATTATAATATCAAAAATACGCTCAATGAGTTCTTTCACAACTATGTCTTTATACATCTATATCATCCACGTGGACAATGCTTTTAAAATCAGTAAAGTTTTACAGCCATGCCACAAAATGCTCCAATTCAGCTGGGGAAATTGGATGTTTTGATTCACAGACTGAAACTCACAGATGGAACTGCCCGATATTTTAATGTTTTATGTGACCTTTCATCTTTATACCGTGAAAAATGTGTACACATGTCGGGGAGAACGAAATGTGCTTTTACATCGGCATCTTTTGGTGACCACTGCTGAATTACTACTGCAGGCGATTTAGTGATAAGAAGATGGAAACATCTTAACACTTTAATATTGTAATTAACAGTGAAATTAGGGTCACGTGAGTGGAGATACCAATTATCTCTTAAAGGTCGTTCTTTTTGATGAGAGTGACGTTGACTGACTTTAACTAACTTCAGATTGTCTAATATACATATGAAAACAGTGAACAATGTCATATAAGTAAATACACATGGTGGATCCCCGCCCCCCAACCAAGTATGTGTACAAACATGTACACTATATAGCTACTTATGTCTGGAACAAGTAGATCCATCCCAACCAAGAATACAATTTCCAGAACATTCCCCAGTTTTTTCGTCACAATTACTCACACAATTCTCGCATAGTTGCCCACAAACTGAAAGTCAGATGAAACCAGTGACTACTTTTAGCGTATGTCTGTCTGTATTTTGCTTGTTCATTACACTTTTTAAGGAAACAATTGACCAACTTCGGATATGGTGTAGACGTGATATTTATATTCTAAGCAGTAGTTCTGGAAATCAAAAAAATATCATGATACCTGTAAATAAATGAAACAAAAATGCAATCCCACAATCACTCGCAGCTTGCCTGCAGATTAAAGAGAAAATAAGCCTTCCGGAAAGAAGTTTTCAAATACATGTGGCTTAGAAAATTAGTGCGATCTGTTACACTGTGTCATGTAATAATAATATACGAGTAATACAACACTCACCATGTAATGTAATTAAAAATTTCAGTGTTATGTAACATCACCGTAATGTAATTTGCTATGTGGTGCAAAGAAACCCGTCCTCGGGCACTGTAATAAAATTAAAGGTAATGTAATAACAGGTATAAAAACGGGTGTATGCATTATTCTGTGGGTATTCAGGTGTCTGGGAGAAGTTGTGCTCTCGGACATTGAAACCTGCGGGTGTGCGCATCCAAAACGGTCGCTTTCATTATTACTTAAGTCATATCCCCGGCAGTGTCTTGTTTACAGTTACCTTCGCCGTTTATTTGTCTACATAACTATTTTATGTGGCGATATTACATAATACGGAAATGATTATTGCACAACTCGGTATAACAAGATCAATACAAATTTGTCCACTTTTTAAGACTAATTTCCTATTAATACACTAAAATATGTCGTGAAAGGAAAATTATACCCGTTCCAATACATCAACCATATTTTATTCAATAAATAATATAAAATAAAAAATGCACAGTTCATGTACAAATACCTGCTCTAGATTTAATGTATTGTCTTACCTACACGCACTTTCGCAGTACTATTGAAAATAAAGTTAGGCAATCATCGTACGATCTCACTAACGTTCCATCAGCCAACAATGACATTAAGATATGGCGAAGGGAAGGCACGATTCTGCGCCACGATGGTACGATTCAGCGAAGCGATGAAACAATGCTTTCGTGTCGTTTCGCACTCTCGTTTCATCCCTTTGCTCTGTCTTATTATTGCCTCTCAAAAGCTGTGTTTTTCGGTCACAACCATCGCAGATATAAACTTTTCAAACTGACCAAAACCAAATATGTATGTATAGTGGGGCCAGTTGTAATGTTTTGTGACGACAATGTTGGATAACACCAAATTTGCACTTCCAAAAATCAGTAATGTTAAGGGCTGCAGAAGTTCACCTAACATTTAAAACCTTTGGGAACCAGGCCTGATGTACTCTCATCTACAGAATTTTCTTATATTCACACGGAGGTAAACACCAACCGTTAGATTCAAGTTGACATAAATCCCAAAGTATGCTTTATTGACGATTTAAACATTCTGTGTAACATACTTTGATTTCTAGTTTCACCTGCAAAGTCAACCTGGACTGGACTTGCACTTACAGTGACCACATTGGTGAGAGGCTCCGAGGACATTACGCTGCACTAGTGTGCTAATCCCCTCGGCAAAGAAGGCCCCCATTTTTTCGAATATCCTATATTATATCATTTCGATGTAAGTAAATCTCACCTGTGTACTCCGCCTAATTAAAGGCTACAGCTGTATAATAATACGGTCATTTGTATTAAAACCTCAGGGAGGGATGAGAGAGAGTACAGATAAGAGACAACGCCGACAGAATGGTTGTGCTGGTTTAAATAGGAGACTTGCCTGGTTTGGGAATATGCAACAACTGAGTTTACACAGCACTAAAATACTTACCAAGTGTTAACTCCCATCCTAAACAGGATCACTCTGTTGATCTGTTTCCTGTGATCTCGCATTTCATCTCTGTAGAATGGTGCCAGACTACATGACGGAACTCACTAATTCTATAGATATAGTGATGCAGTTTGCCACAGGAGAGAAATTCTCACAAGATATGAAGCCTCTCTAATTGACATTGTGTCTGAGTTTAGCCAGTAAATTGGTGTCACCGATGTTCCACTCTCAGTCAGTATGCTGACGGGAATGTTGACTGAAGGGCAAAATCTTAAACACGCAAGTCCTCAACACACACTGGTCTACTTGCTTTACACAATTACTGTTGCCGTGAAGGCCTTACTGACTTACCTAATTAGGGGAAAAGTATACATACCTGAATGGAATGAAAAGGACAATATTTGCAAGAAAGGGCCGCTGAATATCCGGTGAGAAACTGTTCCGATTTCCGATTATCTTATGTATGCATGTATTTTTCTAATAATATAGGAAATCTGTCTACTGTACACCATCCAGATGATAAAAAGTTTCCAGAATGAATAATGGCAAGACCGTTCCAAAGGCCTGTTAACAGAACGCAATACATCACCGGTTGAATGCAAAACGCAAGTTGTAAACCAAGAAGAAGTGCCCATCATCACATGGGTTCGAGAAAAAAAAAACCAATGTGAAAGAAACAGAAAATAATGATAAGAACTATGCCTGGAAAAGATCAATCTCCGGCCGTAAGTCTCCTCTTACCACAAAGCTGGAATACATGGTATTAGTACCGCGTAAACGCTTATGAAATAAATAAATGAATAAAAATGGAAGAATTCGCGCATAACATTATGGACGGTGTTTACAATCCCAGGCAAACGAATATGACGAGCATGTAAAGCAGCTATGGGAGAAGCCATTGTGTTGGTGGTTTATCGTGGATAGTCATGAATTCTAATACGATACTTTGACAATATTGAACCCATGGCCATTTTCGAACCAGGAGACATGGTCAAATACTTATAACAGAAAACTGCCAACTTAAAACTATTGTGGGGAAGATTAGAGACCATATATTTTCAGACATTCCAAGTTTGTATTACATGACATGTGAAGGCCATTGTTCTGCTAACAACAAGCAGTAAACTGTGTTCTTTATAATACATGGGCCAGCCACCTGCGGGTGCTCGTGGATTTCCCTCGGACTCTGAACCAAGGTGAAACAACAGTCAAATAAATAAAGGAATATAACAACTTGGCGAAATCCTTGAGTGGCCTATTCCTTGAATGATTTCATTGGGAGACATTAAACTCAGAAGAAACGTACATCAGATTGTTTAAAA